>APFE031680890.1:27401-50731 GCA_000404065.3 Pinus taeda
TTCTCATCCAAGTAGTACAAGGAAATAACACCTACTTTCTTGAAAATCTTGATAAAACTGACTTGGATGAAGGTCCTGTCAATGGCAGGATGCTGAAACACTATTTTGACTACCTTCCATAAATACAGTATGGCTGCCCTTGTACATAATTTGCTATATATATTGTTTTCTCTAAGTATGTGAATAAATTAATTTCAAGAATCTTGCAGATGCAAGAAAAGACTGGACTGCAGTAGGTATTATAAATAGGTCAGTCTGCATTTTGAGGGTTCAAGGATGAAAAGCTCCAAGTTTTGAAAGCAGCAGCCAAAGGGCCAAGGCACACTGACCTGCTGTTCTTCGTCTTTCAAGAGGAAAAACCATCCCTATGTGGAGCCACTGTTGGATACCTATACCAATAGGTTTCATATTTCATGATTGGCAAATTCAAGTGCCAAATATGCTCTACTTTGCTGCTACAAAGATCCCATATTTTCAAGGCAAGACAAGGTGTGTACATGACTTCAAGCCTATTAAAGTTTTAATGGATGATCCAACGGTCCAATATGGATCATGCCATGTTTTCAATTTTTGTTGTAGAATAGAGAAAGAAATCTGTCCAAACTGTTTAATCTTGGCAGATCAGTAGTTAGGCAGAGAAACTAAGGTTCCCAACTGCTTAATCTGCGACCTTGGAAGAAATAAGGGTAGTGTTAGATAGGAAATCAAAGGAAAAAGCCAATGGAAAAAGAAAATGCACATAAAGGGTCTGCAAGTCTAAGTGCACCCTCCAAGAAGAAACAAAAAATGCTAGGCAAATTAGTTGGGTAAGTAGATGGGGTTGTAGAACTGGTGTTCCCTCCAAACTGGAGCTTTGCTAACCAAATACAAGGAAAACAACATAATGGAGCATGACTAACTTCCCTTTTTCCTGATTCATCACTCATTACTAACCTCCCTTCACAAGATAGGCTGATAAGAGAAATTTAAGGTGTGATGTTGGTTCTTATGGCCTTTAGAAGCCACATTTCTTGTGTAAAGTTCTTTTCATTTTGATCTACTCTAGACTAAGTTGTTTTCAAGGAAACTTAGTGATATCACTCTTGATTCACCTTCTCCCTCCATATTGACCTCTACCTTTATTATTTAGCTCCCTATGTCACCCTCTCCCTACTATTATAAACACCATGGTGTATAAACCCCAAGCAATGTATAAATACCCCCTCCTTGGCATTATAGCCATATGGTTCACTACTACGGAATTGGATTAGCATCTGCTTAAGCTCAAAAACCCAAGCCCAACCTCTTATCTCCATCAGAACTCATCTGCCTAGCCAACTCTCCATTTTTGCCCAAAAAACCCTTGAAAAACCCCTTTTGCACCTTTATACCTACTTAAAAGACAAAAATGTGTTAAAACCCACTTAGCCCGCTTTATCCTAAGTATGGGGATAATTTGCACGTTTATGCAAAAACTTCATAAAAACCCTCTTTGTCTAAAGTTTTGAAATAATCCGCGATTTTGCAAAAATTTCGTTAAAAACCCTTGTTTTCACCCCTTTTTCCAAAGTTTTCGGTGATATTTTATTTATCAAAGGAATACGTTGAAAACTATTGAAATTTGTTAAAAACCCAAAGGGTCCTGCCAGGTGCAATTACCACTGAAAATTATTATTTAAACCCCGCCCGTTGACTGTATCTTTCGTGCAGGTCCCCGTCCCGATAGCCGTCAGATCGGGCTCTTTAAATCTAACGGTCGACGCTCGTATCGGAGGGGTCCCGACGTCCGACAGATATCGTCCGATATCTGTCAGACGCTGATGTCATGCGGGGTCCACGCGTTGCCCCCATGTTCCATTGGAGCCCCCTCTGACAGATTCCTTGCCGTATAGGAGGGGGCCCGATATGATGCCATCTGTCCGCCTATGTCAGCGTCCTCTTGCCGCTTATGTCAGCGCCACGATCGCGCGCCCTGTCCACCATTCGTCTACCTGGCTGCCACCTCACCCCCTCCGTGGACCAGTCAAAGGCCGCCACGTCACCTATGACGTCATGCTGACGTCATTTAAAAAAGGGCGCCAATGACCCAAAAAACTATATTTTGTCAAAATTCTCGCGTTTTTGCACTTTTTGCAAAAAAACGTCGCTGCTCCTCTGCATGCATTTTCACGACGAAAACTCTACCAACTGGCTCAAAAGACTAGCAGATCATCAGCTCGCCTACTGACCAGCTATTCCGACCTGGGCTGTCCATTTAAACAGGTATTTGTCCGTAAAAACCTCTCTGCAACCTGGTTTTTTCTGTAAATACTAAGAACACCTTAAACGTAGAAAAACGCTTAAATTCACCATAAAACTACTAAAACCCAGCTCCCTCTTGGAAAATTGACGGTCGAATTTCACCATCCGAGCCATCTAGATTGAAAATTTCAGTGAAAAAGCCTGCATTCTTCGTTCGCGCAGTCGTGAACTAGAACCTGAAACCTGCACTCAATTGCTGAGAAAGGCCTGTGAAAGGGTAATATTTGCCTTCTCAAAGACTAGAATAGTATTTCAACTGCTGTGGACTTACCCTATTTACCTTGCTTTTTCAGTTTGCCTTTTCGCTCAGACAGTGCTCTTCCGGCGCAAGAAACAGCAATTTGCTTACAAGTCAGTATCCAAACAACCATGGAGACTTCAGTGGCACCAGTAGCCCTCAATGTTTCTCCCCTAAATGCCCCCCAGAGAGAGCTGGAGTGGCAGGATTTGGTAGACCTAGACTACCAAATCTCAGAGGACTGCTCATCAAAATGCAAGTTCCACCTTCATCTATTAAATGAGCTCAAAGCCAGACATAAGGATGGGACAGACATTCTAGGCATTTGGGATTCTTTCCTCCCAATTTTCAAGCTCCCTCAGGTCAACCAGTTCCCTGACCTGATTCATCTATGTGCAGTCTGCTATGACCCCATGCAGAGGGTTGTGCTTGACCCTATAGGTGCAGTGGTATTCTACATGACCCCTGAGGCCATCAGAGAAATGCTGCAGTTCAAGACCCAGAAGAAATTGGTCCCCTTGTCCCTATTGGACTTGATCAACCAAGGAGCCAAGATACTAACAGATGCACAGATCCTGAAGCTAAATCAATTGTGTATTACAAACTATGACACAGTGCTGAACCCTCCCATATTTGATGGCTACCTAAATCAACTGGGTCTAGACCTTGCATACATGATTAGTTCAGTTTTGGGGTACAAGTCACTGGAATTCATTGAGGAAACTGTACTAGTGATGATGACAATGTTTTCCCCTGGCAAGACTCCTATCTGTTATGACTATGCTACATACATTTCAGATAAGATGCATGAGCAGTTCTTGAACTTGTCCAGAGAGAAGGTGTTCAGATACACCTCCTACATTTACCACCTCATCCTATACTACCAACATGAGAAGTTCTCCTTTGAGATCAAGAGAACTGATGCAGCAAGCAATCCAAGGTCAGTGGTGTACTGGACCTCAGTGTTTCACCTCAGCACATACTCTCCATATACATCCTATGAGTTCATAGACCTCTTCATCCATCCAGCCATGTCTTTATTCTTAACCTCACCTCCTCCAAGACTGACTGATGAGATGCAGAGGATTCTGCAGCTATCGAAGGCATACAGCATAGGAGATTGGTACTTTTACCAACACTATACTGTAATAAGAATATATGGGTGTGAATTACGCCCATACAGATTGCCCAAGTATGTGCCTATGAGACTGTTTTCCTTAGAATACTTCAAGCAATTTGGCAATGCTGATACGATGCACTTTGCAGGCAAGGGCAAGAAGGCACAGCTAAAAGTAAAAAATCAATTGGGCCACCTTGTCTTAAACAAAAGGGAAGGCTGGAAAGAAGCTGACAGGAAGCTAGAAGGCCTTTGCCTAAAACAAAGCTTCCTTTGGAAGCCTTATGACCCTAACATGACCATATCCTTAAGAAGGCAGAAATACAAGCTCTCCAGCTATGAACATGTGAGCATGCCCTACATTGAAAGACATGCCAACCAACCGAAATGGAGAAGGAACACACTGGAAGAACCAATTACTCAGGAAGAATTGAATGAAAGGGCTAGAAGGCATTTATTGAAAATGGCTCACTTGGAATCTCCTTCACAGGTACTTACTCTGCCAAAGCCTCAAGCAGGAGCAGCTGCTTCATCTTTTACAACACATCAAGGGGCAGTGCAAACCACAGGCCAAGATCAAAGCAAGGGCAAGGGGAAGGATATGGAAGAGCCACAAGCACAACAGGGACAAGAGCAGCCACCCCAACAGGAACAACAGCAAAAGGACCAACAGGGTCAGGGGAAACAAACAGCAGAGGCCCCAATGGCCACCCAAGAGCAGCCAGTGCAAATGGCACCCCCAAGGCAGGATTCAAGGATTGACTCTTCCTTCCTTTAGACACCTCAAAGGGAGGATGTAAACAGAAAAAGAGATAGGGAAACTCCCCTTACCTCATCACCAGAGAAGAGGCAAAGATTAAATCCCTTCTCAGAAGAAGAAATGCCCAGCATGGAGGCCTCAGCCAGCTCCTTCCAATAGGAGCCAGACAGGGCAGCATTAGGAGAAGTGAGCTCCTCAGGACAAAGGAAGGGAGGAGAAACAAGCATTAAGCAGCAGTTCAAAGATATCAAGAGAAGAAGTGAACCAATAAAGCTGCAACTTTACAATCACCTACTGAATATGGCTCCTACCAACCAACAAACGCTCATGTCTGCATTTGATGCACATGAAGGGAAAATGATCATGAGCCACTTCACACCAACAGTGCAGCAACCACAATCAGCTGCAGATTACATAAGGACCAATTTGGAGGTCCTGTCAAAAGACATCCACCCAATGGATCAAATAGAGTTGCACAAACAGACGGGTGAGATGGTCTATGCCACATTGGCAGACAAGACCCTGGTAAACTATAGGCTGCAGAACAGCCCGAATAACACTGCTGCACAACTTGAGTTGGAAAGGGCTTCCTCTCAAGCTAAGGACAACAGGATCAAAGCTCTGGAAGAAATTATAATAGAGTTTGGGCATGATCCTAAAGATGTTAAGGCTGTGCAAGAAGTCCTCAAGCTAAGGGATGTTGATATGGCAGCATTAAAAAAGAGGTTAAAAATCCCAGCAACTCTTCCCCCACAAACAGAAGAGGTTGCCCAGCAAAGGCAGGAAAAGGATGCAACTTCTCTACTGATGACACTATACAAAGAGCTCATCCAAACTCAGGAAAGGCTACAGGAATCAAAGGCCACCTTACAGGCAACATTACAGCAAAAGGAGGCAGGGCAAACCTCACAACCACCTCCAGAAACAATAAACATTGAGGAAATCCCTCAAACCACTGCCCCTCCCAACCAACAGGCACAACAGGCAGCACCACCCACCTCAGCACCAACAATGGAGTAGGCTGAAAGCCTAGACATGTAGAAGCTGAGGAACGAAATTCAGGTCTTGGAGTCCTAGATGTCTAAGCTAAGTCAAACCCAGGACAATCTGGCAAAAATAAATGAAAAATATGACAAGTCCAAGCAGAATGTGGCTGAAAGAGAGACGGAGGTAAATGCCCTCAAGAAAAGGATTACTGAGCTAGAAAAAGAGCTCACACTAGACAAAGTTACATCTGAGCTTAAAAGGGTCATCTGGGGCAATATTGGCCAGTCTATAACAGATCAGTGGGAGTATATTGAGGCCATCCATGAGAAAATAACGCTCATTGGAAGAGCACGCAAAGAGATACAAAGGGCAAGGGCATCTCTAGGCAGTATGCCTGAGATTGCCACTAGAATGATAGACGTGCTAAACTACAGGACAAGCTCCCAGCTCATAAAAATGGGAGTTGGAAATAGGACAGAGACCATCTCACTAATCAAAAGGGTCCTGACATTAAGAAACCTGATTCAGACCCTGGAAAGAAGAACCTAGGACATGCAAGCAGATATCAACAAATTCCAGAACAGGTTTATGGCATTGCAGAACAGGGGGCTTCCTAGCCCATTGGATCCATTACGAAAGTTACTCTCACATGAGAAATATGCTAAGAGAGTAAACAATTTTGCAGCAACTCAGATTTCAGAGGCAGCTAGTGCATCAACAGAAGCAGGACCAGTAACAGGGCAGATCCTCTTTAACAGAGTAGAAAATCTATTTTTTATTAGGAATGAAATTACACATTTGTTTGATGAGCCCCCTCATTTTTATAAATATACAGAGGCTGATGAGACCATGGGGTCAATTTTGAAACATCAGTTGCCTGCCCCAGATGTGTGGGAAGAGTTGATACGATTAATATTAAATCAAAGTCAGTCATCGTAATTTTGCTTTTTGAAAATATTAAATTTTTCATACACAGGAAAATAAAGACACATCAGCAGGTATGCAGAAAGAGGCTGAGCCAACTCAGCACAGGTACTCGGCCACAACAACAGCATCAACAGTCACAGGTGACAGGGCCAAGAAGCTACAGGAAGACAAAGCTGCACAGACACATCATTTAGCAGTTGTATCAAAGCACTCAACCGACTCCGTGAGCTCCAAAGGTCAAAATTGTCCTGACAAAGAGTTAAGAGCCTTTAAAGTGCATTAAAGATTGTAATAACTTCTCATCTGCAAGCCCTGTACGAGTGAAAGAAGATATTTTCCCTCTCAGATGACTCAATGCCTGAGATATTTTGTAATAAACTTCTATATATTCCCCCTCGCATTTGTTAGCAGGGGTTGGACATTGGATATAAGAAATATTTGATATCTATTCTGCTCCTCTTCTACTGTAAATCTTCAGAGAATTAATACAAAGGATGACGGAATTTCCAAAGCTCTGTGTCTCTTGATGTCTTGCTGGTGTATAGCTGAATGTTGCAGGACTCCTGCGTATCTCTTGACTCAATAAGTTTTCTCTTGTTACTCTTTGTTATATGTTTCTCATCTCTCATATAGCATTCATGTTTTCCATGTATTAAATATCTAAATAGCAAGGAAAAAGAATAGTCTCAGGATTTAATCACAGATTACCCTGAACTCAATCTAAGCTATTATAAATGTTTTCTTCAGTTATGGTAATGAAAGTGTAATTCTTAATTGCTACCTTTCACACTATATCATCACAGTGATCTATTGTTTCAGGAATTCAAGTTTTCTCCTGTGGAATACATCCCTTTTCTCACATCCCAGCTTAGTGAAAAATTCTTTACTGCTTTTCACTGGTTGTTCACAATCCATTATCACAATCTACAATTTGTTTCATAAAATATATAAAGGCCCTGTAATTCTAGCTGCACCAAATTCAGGATTCCAAGAAACCCTCAGCCATAGACTCCATTGCCCAATGGACTAATTCACCTGCAGATAACACTTCAAAACTATCAGAAAGCATCCTCCCAACCAAACAAAAAACAAACAAACCTTTACTTCATAACTAGCCTAAAATCTCCACAGAATAGTGACAAACCTTACAGAGAGAGCCCTCTCTTATTACAGCTAGGCTAGAAGCTGTAATCCAAAGATTGGTTAGTAGTTACCCCGGCCGTATTCCCTTGGGAGTCATAGGGAACAACCTAGGTGCTAACACTACCTATACTCCCTTACGTAGACATGACTTTGTTGTGCCATAAATATGTTAACCCTATATGCTACCAAGATACACCATATTCATAAGTCATTTCCCATGACCTAAAGACCTATCTTCTAACCTATGCATTACCCATACATATCCCATTTTGCATTATATGCCACCCTATGCAACTAGTATTGACCCACCACCTTATCACAATTTTAGACTCATTATACTTATTGCTTCATCCATTATACCTTTTAGTTCAATAAACATGACCATATGCATGCTACAATCATATTATACATTTCATACACTGTATAGTCATCATGACTATGTGGTACAATCATGTCCTTGATTATGCATGAGACTAAAATGATGATGAAAATTTTGGCGTAATGGTTCCGCTTAAGTAAATGAGTTGATGTCCTCTTAATGCCATGCCAAATGAACCTACTAGTGACTTTCACAGATTTCTTTAAGAGAAGTAATGCCTCTCAATTTTGCTAGTCCCATCATTTGATGATAAATCTAGGGTTGGATAATGAAAATATCTGTGTGCAAATCTCTCCCACATATCCTTTGAGGATTTTATATAAGAAATATTTTAGATAGTAAATAATGATCAATAAGTTTTGATGGGGTCAAAAATTGTGTTTCCCATGCTACAATAATTTCATCCTATTGAATCGACACCAATGAAAACCATTAATGGTTATCATTCCATGCTTGCCCACTTTAGAGAATCACACATTACCGCATAATATTCAAAAATGGTTATTTTTAGCAAAAAGATGAGCAACATCTATAACAAGAAGTCATTTTAGTGGCTATAAAGTCATATTGATCTCACACTTCTCCCTCACTTTAAATTATCTTTTCTATACCATTACTCTCCTTTCAATTTCTAAAATGCTTTATTATCTTGTTAAATCCACTCAAATATTTTTCCACACAATCATCCAAAA
This sequence comes from Pinus taeda, assembly GCA_000404065.3. Classification (NCBI taxonomy): domain Eukaryota; kingdom Viridiplantae; phylum Streptophyta; class Pinopsida; order Pinales; family Pinaceae; genus Pinus; species Pinus taeda. The sequence continues at coordinate 35,925 of APFE031680890.1, forward strand.
GGCTAGAGAAAATGTATTCAAGTTGGATTTTTCAGGTGCATGGACATTCATCTAGTCTTCAATATACGTTTTCATAAAGCTTACAAGCTATTAATGTTAGCTGATGATAAAAAAATTATTTTATTGTGTTAATATTCAAATATTCACTTTTGAAGTTGGTGCATAGTTTTTTTTTCTTTTCATGAAAAATATCTTTATATTCTATACTAGGGATATATATATATATATATATATATATATTATATATATATATATATATATATATATATGTTTCGTTGTTTGAAAGACTACTCAAACTCAACAAAAAGATTGGATCCACTACAATAAAACTCATAATGTTACTTGGGAAATTGAATGTGTGGTAAAGAACAACAATCATCTTCCCAACTACCCAAAATAACCCAATTGACTAAATTATTATGTAGTTAAAAGAAAGTATAATTTTTCAATAATAATAATAAAAATAAATAAATAAATAATAAAAATCAAAACTAAAATTTTGTTGTTCATAGTAAAATTTACTTACCCAAAATAAAAATAACATGCATAAATTTATGCGCCATCCATATTGAATATTAGATGAAAATTTATTTTATTATAATAATATTTAAATCTGCATTGTTAAAGCTGTTACATAATGGAAAGCAAATACAATTATTAAATGCAAAGAGCAAGAAACTAAAGAGGCGAAGCTAAAGCTTTATCAAATCCTATTAAAACATATATTTATCCAAAATAATAAATAATAAACTTGATAATAATTTCAAATTAAAGTATAATTTTCAATATCAAAGGGATGGTTGAGTACGAATAACTCTTGAGTGAAGGGTTATCCCGAATAAAGTCAAATATCAATGAAGTTCATAGCTAAAGGAATCACAATGACAACAATTCACTTTAATTTTTTTATGATATATTACCTTAATCATGAACACATCCATAAGAAAGTATATGTACACATGTAAAAATAAATGGATGGATTTTTTTTTTAAAATGATTTCACCCATTTAGAAGAATTGATACTAGCAAAGGACCCATAAAATCCAACCAAATAAGAATTAGACCATGCATGGATAAATTCACCTACCACCTAACAATAAAATAAAGCTTATATATGTAGACATGTAAAGATAAATGGATGGAAAAAAATTTTAGACATGATTTGACATATTTAGAAGAATTGATACTTACAAAAGGACCCATAAAATCCAACCAAATAAGAATTAGACCATGCATGGATAAATTGACCTATCACCTAACAATAAAATAAAGCTTATATATATGTACACATGTAAAGATAAAAACGATTTGACATTTTTTGGAAGAAGAATTGATAAATTACAAAGGACCCATAAAATCCAACTAGTGTCCAACTAAGAATTACCCATAAAATCCAACTAGTGTCCAACTAAGAATTACACCTTGCATTGATCAATTGACAATAAAATAAAGCTTATATTTTCAAAAGAAATGGGTTATTTATGATAAATGTGAAATGGATAATGAAGGTCACTTAACATTTCCCATAATACTTTTCTTATAGAAAAGTAGCACTGAAATGAATACTTGAAAAAGACATTATCTATACATAACAAACTTTATTATTTGATTTTTATTAAACAAAAGATTCCTTGGGGCCTACTTTCACCTATGGTTCAATTTGCTTACATAAAGTACAAGATGTTGTTGTCAAATACTTTATAATAATACTTGTTTTTCTTCGTGATGAAATTCTTTACTTACCATGTAAATTCACTAGTGTAAGGATGCATCGAATCTTCATTTTTTCCAACATAATATCAAATAATTTATTTGAAAGGGAATGTTTTTGGGTTTAGAGCCAAATTTGTTTAAAGAATGAAATCAAGGGAATCATTTTTTGAGTTTAGAGCCTTTTGGACTGGTCGTTAAAGCCATAACTTCGATGTTGAGGCAAGGGTCAAGCAATTCCTCACCACATCTATATTTCCAAATTAATTTTAATATTATCTATCTATATATATATATATTTTTTGGTAAGATATTTTTGTTAATATTGTGTTTATTGTGGTATAAAATAGTTTTTGAATGTGTAAAATTTACAATTTTGATTTCTTCTACAACATTTGTTATATAGATACTTAATTATGATTTTAATTTTTTTATTATATTTAAAAGGTAAGGTAAAATAAACATTAATTGTGAACACAAATAAAACAATTGAATACTAAGAAATATTCTGTGAAAATTTCAATTTTAGGGAAGAACTCAATCTACCGAAATTCATTAGTCTTTAGACAAAACCTTGACCAAGCATGTTGGGGAGCCTTGCTCAACCCTTGGTCCCTTACATTGACTGGGGAGACCCTCTTCAACTCTTGGCCCCTCACACTAGCCGGGAAGACCCTGCTCATCCCTTGGCACCTTGGTGCTTGACACACTTACAATGGAGTCAAATAAGCCTATTTATAGGATTCATTCCAACCAAATACAACTGACATAATACCATGGGCCATAAAACCATGTGCCCGAAACCACTAGTTGTAGATTTTCATTCCTGAGTCAAGGTTAATCCTAACAATTCCTCCCTTAAAGTTGACTAGGGAATTGCTAATCTAACCCCCCTAAAGATCTAGAAACTCGAGAGAATTTCACATGCCTCCTATCATTCTAGTCCTTGGGGTACACATACCTATTAGGTTTTACAATGGTATGCCCAATTAAATCATCTTCATTATAATTAATGTATTTCTTGGATCATTGCTTCTTACACTCTTACCTTGCCTTTCTCCATATGCTGCACATATGACATTGATGTCCATATAAAAAATCCATCTACCGGATTACATGGGTCACCAGTCACTATAATCTCCAGTCCTCTAGGAGTTTTTTTCAGGTACGTGGTTCATCAATTTAATTTAATTCTCACAAGTAGATTTTTGAATTTCTTGGTCTTACAAAACACTTGGTAAACCTCAACCAAACATTGGGGATGCAGGGTACCACTGTTCATGCACCCCCTACAACTCGATTATAATATTTTAACTCAATTACAATATTTTAACTCAAGTACAACATTCATTTCAACTCATCATGTCTTCATATTGCCAGGTACTTAATCATTTCTGAAAATAACATTAATTTATTGTTGGAATGGCCAATTCCAACACAAACTCAAACTCATGATAATAGTTGGCGAGACTAAATGTCACTACAATAACAACTTTCCACCTAGACATACAACAATGTATTTTATCAATATGACCAAACCGAAATCTTTTTTCAAATATCCACATTTACCTCTTTCTTCGACTGTTAGCGCTCTCAATGCTTTCAATGAATCCACCATTCAAAATTACCATTGCCTCTTCTTTATGCCAAAATAAATAACACCATCAGAAACGATCTCCATTTACCTTCAATTTTATTTAATTTTTTTCATAAGAAAACATTCCATATAAAAACCTTGATATATGGGGAGTTGTTCCTTTTTCTTCCTTAACCATGGAAACATAAAATATTTGATCATGTTGCCCGATATATATCTATTTTTTGCATCGACAAATTTTTTAATATTGGAGCTTCTCTCAACCGCTTCTCCCAGCAACCTCATGTGTAGATACATGGGCACCACATCCACATCTATGTCTATCTTGACGTAGATCTACACTCCTTTGATCTCACTGTAGATCTTCTTTTGGAGACACCTCACACAGAGGCCCATGCTAACATACACTCATCCTCTTCTGCACAATGATCTATGATCTACAACAATCAATGGTCTCAACAATTCTCCCATGTAGTGATTCCTTTCAAAGATCTACTCCTTTTAGTGGCAACCACGAATCACCCTCATAGCAATGATTTCCATAATGCTCACGTCCTCGCTCTCAGAGCAACAACGATGTGATCACCATGATTCTCCACTCTTACGCTCTAGTTCTCTGGTCAACAATGACTCCTTCAATCTCCACATAGCAGATCTGCATTGTTATCTTTCTCTTTGACATTGCCATGTTTTCTTACGATTTGAATTTCTAGAAGTGTGCAACCACTAGATCTACCTCTTTATACGTCAGATCTAACAGATCCAGTCAGATCACTCTCTTTCAACAATGATTCATTACCATGATGACCTCTAACATCATTAATGATCTTGGCTAATAAAACAATCCACGATCAAGAGAATCTCACACCTACATGTGGCCTCGAACCAAGCTCTGATACAACTATTATGTTTAAAAGGAAAGGTAAAATAAACATTAATCATAAACACAAATAAAACAATTGAACACCAAGAAATACCCTGGAAAACCCTAGCTCCGGGGAGAAACTAGCCTAATGGAATTCCATTAGTCTTTATCCAAAACCTTAACCAAGCTTGTCGAGGAGCCCTACTCAACCCTTGGTCACTTACAGTAACCAGGGAGACCCTGCTAAACCCTTGGCCCCTCACACTGCCAAGGAGACCCTGCTCAACCCTTGAAATCTTGGCGCCTTGGCACACTTATAATGGAGACAAATAAGCCTATTTATAGGCTTCTTTCCAACCAAATACAATTAGCACAATACCACAGACCACAAAACCATGTACCCGAAACCACGAGATATACACTGTCAATCTCGAGTCAAGGTTAATCCTAACATTTCTATCAAACTTTGAGCAAAATTAAATAAAAAAATATACCAAAAAAATAAACTAGAACATAAAAGTGTTAGACTAAAATCTTATAACAAATAAAACTTAAAACCATGAATTTAATATATTATTTACAAAATTGAATGAGTAAATAATTTAACAATTAATTTTCCTAATTATTTAAAATAAACACATTCATATATATATATATATAATTTAATTTGATGATTATATAAAAAAAAATTCAAAACCACTCCCTTTTTACTTTATTAAATTTTATTCTTTAAACAAAAACACCTATTTTAAATGTTTGAATATAGAATTACATCTTCAAATGAAGAATCATTATTGTTTAATTTAACATTCTTAATTGTAAATATGTCTTTATAATTTGTGAGGGTTTGTGTTTATCTTTGCACAATTTAATTGTGTCATATCAACATTCATTTCCTTGCACCAATTTGATTGTGTCATATTAACATGCATCACTGTGACAGGTGGTGTAAGGACTTGCGGTCCGTGCGGTGAGCAGGACACATATCCAGTGCGAACGACGAGTTGCAGCTAAGGCAAACGAGCGAGCAAGTGAAAAATGCGCATGGGAGGAGTTCATACTGTTGTCACTCAAGTTGTCCCTAGGCTCCTATTAGGGATACGGCCGAGGCAACCACAAACCAATCTTCTGATTGCAGGTTCTAGCCCACCTGCAATCGGAGAGGGCTCTCTCCTTTAGATCCAACCTCAATTGATCTAGATTCAACCTTAGTTGATGATTTTAAGCTAGCTTTCTGACTTCAAGGGAATGTTGACCGTGATTGGTAGGAAGGTAGGATTCTCGAGTAAAGAGGCACAGTAAGGTGTCGTAAGTTTTGAACCATTTGGCATGGAGTCACAGGTTGCGGCATGCGAGCGTTTTCTTGGTCACAAGGGGATATGGAGCGGGATAGCCACGCAAGATACAATACTCAAGCTGCTGAAAGTACGGAATGAACATCAGGGATGAAAGGCAAAAGAGAATCATTTCATCATGCTGACAAAGGGGAGAAATGGATGAGTGGGATCTCGGAGCAATTAAGAATTCCAAAGACATGCACCCATATACGAAAGAAATAGGGTAAACTAGAGCAGTTAAGAATTCTAGCTTATGACCGTTTCAGAAGAAAACATTGAAAAGTGCAGAAATTGAACTTAAGGTGTACTTAAACAAATCTTAAGCTATTTTTTTTTCCTGCAACTTAGAATGGCGGAAAGATGATAAAAACATAAAATAAACAGGGAGGAAGAACACTTATTGGATCATGCAGAGACATAGGAATTCCGTGATCATTCCTTGGCCGAGACAAAACAGCAAGTTGTTTCGCAATCCATGCTTTCAGCAATCTTTGATTATGAAAAATATAACAGTTACAGTGCAAGTCTTTACTCAGAGAAAATTGCTGGAAAGAAACTGACCAACAACTACTACTACCAACCAACCAACCCTTCACAATATCGCTTCGGGTGGTATTTATAAACAAAATATCAAGGAGACATCATTACAAGTGACCGTGACAGGTCTGCTTAGAACTCTTCAAAAGAATCTAAATGCTGCTGGAAATAAATGCAAGTAAATCTTTTTGGCTGCGCTAGGGGCAGCTGAATCGGAACAGGTGATGAGGTGGCCCTTGGGGTCCAGATGCATTGCTGCTGAAGTGAATGTGCTTTGGGGCTGTAGTTCGGCTTTGGTACGAATTGAATGTGCAATTATTATGATTTGAGAGCTTCAGGTGACTTTGCTCTCCTCCTATGGATCTGCCGGAAGATATTCAATTTCTCTTGCTTTGGGCTGCTGCTCAAGATATTCTCTGATACACTTTGCCGCTACATTGATGATTTCCGCCATTGACTGATACTCTTTGACATGCTTGAAGCCTGCTGATTTGAACTGATACACTTTGAACTCTGTGAATAATCTGTTGTTATCTTTATACCGGATCCTTTGGCACGATTGGGCGATTTCGGGCATTTTCGGCGCGCAGTGGGCTCGGCAATCAGAAGATTCCTTGAAGATTCCTCGAAATGGCCTATTTCCTATAGCGATGCGCGAATAGCATCGAAAATTGCATCTGTTTTTTGATCTGGAGCTACGAAGTGCGACTTTTCTCCTTGCGCGAAGCTTTTTCGGCTTTTCTGGCTGCTGACGTAAGAACTGCGTCGGCTTGTACGGCGGATGACGTCATCAGTGGGTCCCTGGTACAGCGCGACGTGGTGGGGTACTGGTGGACTGTGGTGAAGAGAGTCCGATGCGATATAGCGATATAGCGTCAACGGGAAAGAGGGGGATCATTAGGTTGGGCGTGTGGTGCTTGCGATTGCCGATATGCGATATCGCGATATCGCATCGGGGAAGACGGAGGGGTTAACAGATTGGACATTCGGCGCTTGTGGTCGCTGATCGCTGATTTCGCAATGTCGCATCGGCGGGGAACGGGTGGGCAAGGTTTTGCATGAAAGTGAGATGGCGAGGTTGCGATGCAAAAATGGCTTTGAAGGGGAAAAAGGTAAGTAAGTGGGTGTGAAGGGCCTTTGAAGTTTCGGAAGGGGTCCGACTACTTCGGGGGAGTTTTATACTTAGGAAGGAGTCCATAGTATGCGGAAGGTGGTTTCGGAGGTTGGGTTCTTGCTCAGTTTCTGCTAAACTAAGCAATTCCTGGGGCATGCTATGGTTATTTTTCAACCACGGGGGGGATATTACATAGGGGAATTTACTTAATATTAATGCGGGGATCGGAAACACAGGGAGCTATATAATAATGTTAGGGGTAAATGCGGAAATGATAAGAAAGCACTAAGTTCAGGGAAACTTAGGCTGTTGTAGGGGGTAGGACCATACTTCGGGAGAAGATATGGAACAAATTTGAGCAAAGCAGATCTTTACTCAACCAGAGTGATGAAGATGGTGAACTAAAGAGGTGTCAAGCAGATCTTGACCTCTTTTTGGGGATGTTAGTTAATGATTGGGGGAAAGCAGCGAAGGGGAGTTAGTTATACCACATTTGAGCCTTTTGCTTACAAACCTTTGCTGATTATGTTTTGCATGATATGATACCTGCAAACTTGGAACTTGTCAGCAAGTCAACAGCCTCAGAACTACCTACCCAGCCTACTTCCTAGCATTTTTTCTTCTTTTGCTTGGGGGTGCACTTAGACTTGGAAACCCATCATACATTTTTCTTTTGATGTTTCCTATCTACGTACTACCCTTATTTCTTCCGGAGCCTAGATTAAACTGTTGGACTCTCTTGTTTCTCTACCTATCTAAGAGTCTGCCAAGATTAAACTGTTTGGACAGACTTACAATCACTATATTCTAAAACATGAAATTGAAACCTAGGGAGACCAAGATTAAACTCTTTGGACCTCCCTTTAACTGAAGTAGTGATACCAGGAAAACTTTTACAAAATTTGAAGGCAATTGAATGAATCTTGAAGAAGCCTTCTTCATTTGGAGACTGTTTGAGAAAATATGGAGCATTGCAGCAAGCAAAGTACCACATATTTGGCCTGTGAAATGCCAATCATGAAAAATGAATACCTGCTGCAGCAGGAGTTAATAGTGGCTCCACTCGGGGATGGCTTCTCCTTGCGGGAAGTCAAGAACAGCAGGCCAGAGCACCTTGATTTTAAGCTTCTTACTGTCCTCTACAAAACTGGGAAGCATTGCCTGCTTTCTTCTGCGTGTTCCCGGTATTATAAACTCTAAAAATTCAAAAAGTATGTACAAAACAATTATCACCTGCTGTTTTAAGCAGGGGGATCATTGTAGTGCTTCAACATTCGGCCATTGATTGGGCCTTCTTCCGCTGTACTGTTATCAAGTGATTTGAGAAAGTAGGTGTTATTGCCTTGCACAGCGCTGATAGTGTATGGACCTTTCCACAGAAAATCAAATTTAGCGTGTTTGCCCTTGTCTTCCCTCCTTGCATCCCATATTAGGACTTTGCTGCCTACCCGGAAATCTTCTACTTTGGTTCTCTTGTCGAACATTTTTTTGAGCTTTTCCTGTAGACTTTGGGCTCTATTGAAAACTTCTTCTCTGGTTTGCTGAAGATGAATGTTTTAATTAATCCTTCTCTGCATGTCATTCGGTTCAGCCTGGATTTCTTGTAACAGTTTGATAGTTGGTATGCCCAGAGATGAAGGGAATCTAGCTTCCATGCCATACACAAGTTCATAGGCACTCATCCCGATGGATTTTTTGGTGGTCATTCGATCTGCCCATAGGGCGCTGATGAGCTTCTTGTGCCAGTTCTTTTTGTTGTCTTCTATCATGTTCTTTATGATATTGATGAGGCTCTTATTGGAGGACTCGGCCAGGCCATTGCCTTGGGGGTAATACACTGTGGAGTGTCCTAAGGTAATGTGGTACTTGTGGCAAAAGTTAATGATTTTATTGGATTTGAAGGCAGCTGCGTTGTTGGTAATGATCTTCTCTGGGCAGCCAAATCTCGACAGGATATTATTTTCAAGAAACTGGATGATGGTGGAGTCATTGGCTTGCCTACAGGGGATGGCTTCAATCCATTTGGTGAAATAGTCTGTGGCCGTTAGGATCCATTTGTGCTGGCCTGAGGAGGAAGGGTGAATTTCTCCGACAAAGTCAAGACCCCATTGCTGAAAAGGTTTTTCGGTTGAGATGGGATTTAGGGGCAGGGGCAACAACTTTCTTTTTCCTTCAAAGATTTGGCATTTATGGAAAGATGTGGTAAATTCTTTCGCATCTGTAAACAAAGAGGGCCAGTAATAACCAGCCCGCAAGATCCTGTCCGCCGTGGATTTCTAGTATAAGTGGCCTCCGCAATCACCTGCATGAAATTCTCTCATGAGGCTGTTAGTTTCATCCTCAGTTAAACATTTAATAAAAATGCCTTCATAATTATTCCAAAATAAAGCACCATCTATGACACAGAAGTTTGATGATTTCATTCTTAAAAATCTTCTTTTAGTTCTGGACAATCCTGTGGGAGCGCACAGGTTCAACAAGACAAAACAAATATCAGAATACCAAGGGGATTGTGTGAAGGTATCACTGATCTGTGGAGTCGCCAGCTCCTCTTCATCGTCCAACTGATTAATGTCAAGTGCTTGGAAATTCGTTTCGGCCATCAGCTTAGCTAGCCCTTGTCCTTTTATGAGCTTGGTGGGCTTTATCTCAATGTCGTACTCGAGGATGCTAGAAATCCATTTGCATCTCCTGCCTTCCAATCCTTCGTGAGTTAATATGTCCTTTACAACTGCGTTAGGGACATATGCGATCACATGAGAGTAGAGGATATAAATTCTAAAGTCTTTAATGGCTTTGACCAGGGCGTAAGCTTGCTTTTCCATGATTTGAAATTTAACGGGTGCGTCTCTCAGAGCTCGGCTGAAGAAAGCTATTGGTTTTTCATTTCCCTGATTGTCTTTCTGCAGAAGGACTGCTGCTATGGTATGTTCTGATGCGAAAGAAAAAACGATAAAGTCTCGGTCAAATTGAGGACTGGTTAGGACCGGTGTTTGAGTTAAGGCCGCTTTTATACTCTCAAAAGCCTGCTTGGCCTCAAGGGACCATCTCACCTTGGTGTCCTTTTTTAGCATGTTACTCAATAGCCTCATTGACTCAGCTAGATTGGGGATAAATCTTCTTAGGAAGTTGATTTTCCCAAGGAATCCTTGTAGCTCCTTTGTGTTTCTTGGGTAAGGGATTTGGAGGATAGCCTGAATTTTTTCTGGGTCTATTCTGATCCCATATTTTGATATTATGTGCCCTAATAACCTACCTTCCTCCAAGGCGAACAGGGACTTCTTCGGGTTCAAGGAAATACCAAATTTCCTACATGTGATAAAAATTTGCCTCAAGTGCTTTAGGTGTTGTGAGTCAGATTTGGAAAATGGGGTCAGGTCATCCAGGTAAACCACAAGGAAATCATGTATTTCCTTAGCGAAAGAGATATCCATTGCCCTCTGAAAGGTAGCGCCGGCGTTTTTCAGCCCAAAAGGCATTTTAACGTATTTGAACGTTCCCCAGGGCGTAGTGAAAGCTGTTTTGTCCTGATCATCTGGGTGAACTAGAATTTGATTAAATCCCAAGAATCCATCAAGTACGGAGATCCTAGAAGAACCCACCACACTTTGCAAGATGTGATCCATTTTAGGCAACGGGTAGTGGTCCTTTAGGGAGACTTGGTTTAAGTTTCTCAAATCTATGCACAGTCTTATCTCTCCTGTTTTCTTCCTGGTAGGGACTAAGTTGGAAACCCATTCCAAGAATCTGATAGGCGCAATGATCCCTGCATCAAACATTCTTTTTATTTCCTTTTCAATCATAGGGAGAAGCATGGGATTGATCCTCCTGAATTTTTGTTTGAACGGTTTCTGGTTCGGTTTGAGGGGAATGGTATGCTGGATAACTGAAGTGTCATAGGACTTCAAGTCCTCATAACTCCAGGAAAACACATCTTGGAATTCTTTGAACAGATCCACATATTTGGGCTTTTGGTCAGGAGGCAGGTTTTTAGAGAGTTTGATCATCTTAGGATGTTCTGTTATTCCTATGTTGTATTCTTCTATGGCGGCATCCAAAGGTTCCATTTTTGGTTTTCTGGCTACATCGTTGCTGTCGAACATGTCTTCTAATGGGGTCAGGCCAGCAGGCAAAATATTTCCTTTTAGGTCCATAAATTCTTCTTCTGCCTCGGCTGCCTTAGGTGAGCGAGACTGTTTCAGTTGCCTTATGTTTGTGCTGTCAAAAATAGTCGGGCTGAGTATCTGTTCAACCATGGAGGTTGTTAGGGTCATGTGATCTAGTTGCTGTGTTTTTGGTGTAGCATCCATATCAATACTGGTGCTAGAGAATTCCCCTTCCAGAGATAAAAAATTGTTAATCTGGGCATCGTCTTTGAATACCTGCCAACTGTTGACATTGTTAGGAATTGACGGTCTATGTTTTACTTCTGCAGTGAAGTGATGACTTGGTCCAAAGCGGAACCTACAGGTGCTGGCAAAGGAAGCCAAGCTATGAGCATGAATGTTATTTTCTCGTGTGATTTTGGTCAGCTCAAAATCACTGAAGGTGCTAAGCAACTCGCTGGCCGTGGCTCTGTAAGCTCTCATTCTACTATCATTGGTGATGAAATTGCCCTTTATCTGTTGTATAATGAGGTCTGAATCACCTAGGATGGAGATTGTGGTAGCTCCCAAGGTTTTGAGCAACTTGAGACCTAAGAGCAGGGCTTCGTACTCTGCCATGTTGTTTGTACATTTAAAATTGAGTCTATAAGCGTGGCGTTGTGCATGTTTTTCGTGAGTTTTGTAAATCCACACTCCAGCCCCTGCTCCTAACTTGTTAACTGCGCTGTCAAATTCTAAATACCATGAGACGTTTGGTCCAAGGCGAGTTTCGGGTTTGAGGGGCTTGCAGCGCAGATGAACTAGTGACTTCTGTTTCAGGATTTTCTTCCAGTCCTGTGCTAGTCGTCTGGGCTGTAGAAATAATTTCAAGCAAGCTGCCGGCTGGCCTGGCACTAGCGTTGGTTTCTTGTTCTAGGGCTAGCGGTTCATCAAGATTTGGAAGACTTGTATTATCATTAAAAAAAATAAAAGAATCCATATCGGAATGGATTGAGTATATTGGAAAATTTTGGGGTTTCTCCTCACTACTCACCACATACTTCATCAGTGTTTCCCTATAGAGTCTCTTTGGTTGCCCAAAGATGGATATAGTGGTGTAAGAGAGGTCGAGCTGAAGGGATCCTTGCAGTTTTGCTCCCCATGATCGGGATAGCAGCATGCCATACTTTGTGGGTATGTCAGCTACTACTACGTCCATCAAGATCGTTTTGTTCGGGAATTGGACTAGGGAGACACAAAGATCTTTGATTAAGCCTAGGCATTTGACTTGACTTGAATCGAATGAATACAGGTCCTTATAGGGTCGGGTAACATTGAGGTTTAACTTTTCCATTACGGCTTTGGGCATGAGGTTGTGTGAGGTGCCTGAATCAAACATAGCATTGTGCAATATCTTGTCGTGTATGTGGAGGCTGATATAGAAAGGTGGAACAGGTCCGAATGCTGTTTTTCCGTCAACCTCTTGCCCGAACAGTAATTCCGGGGTGTCATCTAGAATATTTACATCATCCCTAATTTCAGGCAATTGGAGTGATTTTTGAATTTGTTGTCTATACGCAGTGTGCTTAGCCAGTTCTGAGAGGGGGATGGAGATTTTGAGCTTCCCGATTTCGGCTTCTAGGCTGAATGGCTTTTCTGCTGGGTTTCGGGTATTAACACCGGTGAGTTTTTCATTCTCCGGTGTATCTTCTGTATTTCCCTTTGGGATGTGCGTATCGCTATGTATAAATGTCTGTGGTTTTTCTATTCTGGGAACATTTTCATGGATGCTTTCCAAGTCTTTTTCAGGGCGGGGCGAGTGTATTGGTTGTCCTATAGAACCTTGTGTTTCTTTTACATCCTCCACAATCACTTGTGGCGAATTTGGAACCTGGTTGCCAGTTGCATGACCGTTGGTGCTTTTCCCTTTAGCCTTGTTTGGCTGCTTACCATCCTTTGTCTTGCTGGGTGGAGGCACATCCACTGTTCGTGTTCTCAGTTTGTATTGCTTATGTACCTCATACATGGCAGTGTCATACCCTTGTTTAAAGTCAAAGGACTCTCCCGATCTAGTGTGGAATTTCTCTATATTAAGGAATGGGGGGTTTTCTTCCGTGAAGAAGGATTCCTGTCCATTCTTTGAATCAACCAGGTTCATCAGGGTCCCATCTGTGGGCTCAACAGAAGTAGATGCCTCGGAAAAGTTTTCTTGGAAAGGAGGTCTTATGTCATGATCTTGGTTGGCCCTACCCATGTTCAAGTTTTCAGTTTTCCTGAAATTCGGGTTCCTAGCGGTGTTGGGCTGTTGATTTTCCCATGCAGTTTTTCTCTCCACGTTGTCTAACCTATCCACCATTATGTTCATGGAAGTGATGATCGCCTCCATTTTCTGCTCGTGAGAGGAGGGCTCTTCTTTGAAAGTTGTTTTTTTCTCGGATCTTGTTCTGTTTCTTTTGGCGATTAGGTTTGCTTCTACGCTTACCGCGGCATCTTGCATTTCTGCAAGGCTTTGAGGGGCTCTTTCCCTTAATTGATATGCCATCTCGGAATCAAATCCATCTGGGAATTTGTATAGAGCAAGGTCGGGTGGAGGTCTTAGATTCGGTGGTATCGCGTTGTAAACATTGTTAAATCTGGCACAGTAATCCAGAACAGCTTCCCCGGGTCCTCTCTTGATAGACTCATATTCGGATAGAATGTGCAGGGGGTCCTTCCTTTTCTCCCATCTGGTAATGAAGGTTTGGTATAAGGCTTCCGGATTTAATATCAAATTGGGTGGAAGTGCCCTAAACCAGGTTCTGACATCACTGCTTAGACTTTGAACAAAAATCTTCATCCTTACGCTCTCATCTTCTATTTCATAACTCTCGAAATAATCCTGCATTTTTTTCATATGTTGTAGGGCAGTGCAAGGGGTTGTGCCATCAAAGTAAGTGATTTTCAACTGATAGTTCTGGGGCATTGCCCCGGGATTAGCAGGTAGTTGTAATGGTGCGTATCTAGCCATGACTACAGAAATTAGCGGAACACCTAAAGCGAGAGGGACTATAGGGATAACCGGGGGTGAGGGAATAGCCGATGGGCTATGGGTATGGGGTTGAGGTGTGGAAGAGATACTTAGAGAAGGGGGCGATGAGTCAGAGGAATTCGGGGTGGATCGGACTAGGACTTTGATGGGGGTCGGTACAACAATCGGTTGAATTACTTCAGGACTAACAGGGGTCTGGAAGTCCTTCTGTTTTTGCTGCCTGATGATCTTCGGGATTAGAATAGGATTTCCAATAGTGGGCGGATTATTGGGGTCAGGATTTGATTGTGTATTACGTGTCAGTTTCTTAGGAGCCAGCGTGTATCACGTGATTGATTGCATAGATTTATCTGAGGAAGTCCCCAGCGGAGTCGCCATTATGTTATCACTCAGGTTGTCCCTAGGCTCCTATTAGGGATACGGCCGAGGTAACCACAAACCAATCTTCTAATTGCAAGTTCTAGCCCACCTGCAATCGGAGAGGGCTCTCTCCTTTAGATTCAACCTCAGTTGATCTAGATTCAACCTTAGTTG
>APFE031680896.1:28351-110135 GCA_000404065.3 Pinus taeda
GTTGGCTCAGGTCGTGGACTGTTTCCCTCTTTGAGGGTTTTAACCATGTCAAAAATACTGGTGTATTGATCTGTGATCTATTTGTGAGCAGTGTCCTTTGGTGTTCTGTTTGAGGAACTTACCCTATAAATTCCTACATGAAGACTGGCACAACTACAGGTAGATGATGTAGATAAGGTTTGGTAAACTAGAACTATGACTAAATGAAAAGTATGACAGGCGCGATGACCCTCACATGCACCTTACCAGATGGACCTAGGCCTATGGAGAAGAGCCTCAACCGGAGTGGGTACACTTATTTTATCATACCCTGGGTGTCATCCCAAGGGACTAGTACACAAAAATAGAACTCCAACATGGTACAGGCGAATGGGATATCTTGCACGAAGGGTTTTTGTTGACATTCTTATTTGAGGACCAATGGATGGACAGTGTTGACGATGCATTGCAACTTGTGAAGGCTTCCATTTTCAAGGTACCACTAGAACCAGAAGAAATCATCTAGCCAAACTGGTTGCGTCAGTTAAGCCAAGCCCTAGAATGTTACAACATGCAGATAGAAGATGATGAGGATGACCCCAAAAACATCAACATTGCAGAAACAGAGGGGAGTCATGAGGTTCCCGGACCAGTGATCGAGGACCCCGACATCACCACACCGCTGAAAAAAAAACAAGTGAACATTGGTACAGATGAGGAACTAAAGTATGCAACGCTTGGGGATTATTGGGATGATGCCACGGTGGAGAAGGTTGTCAAGCTATGGCAAGAATATCAAGATTTATTCCCGAAAAAAATCACAAAGCTAAAAGGGATCCTCGACGACCTAGGAATAATGAAGATAACTCTGAAGTTGGATGCGAAGCCAGTCAAGCAACGACCTTACTGATTGAATCCAAAATATAAAGCAAAGGTCCATGAAGAGTTGGAAAAAATGCTTGCAGTACGAATAATTATACCAGTGGAGGAATTTGACTGGGTAAGTCCTATGGTTATACAGGAGAAGAAATAGAAGGGAGAGATTCTCATTTGTGTGGATCTTAGGAAGCTCAACGATGCATGTGTTAATGATCCATTCCCAACACCATTTGTAGATGAAGTACTAGAAAATGTGGGTGGACAGGAAGCTTACTCCTTCATGGACGGTTTCTCAGGGTACCACCAGATTAAGATTGCACCGGAGGATAGCAGTAAAATGATTTTTGCAAGAAAATGGGGTTGTTTTAAGTACACTGTCATGCCCTTTGGATTGAAGAATGTATCATCTATATTCTCGCGTGTCATGGTAGCTACATTCAAGGAATTTATACACAAGTTCTTGGAAGTATATCTAAATGATTGGACTGTATTTGGGCTAGTTAAAAAACATATTGCGAGCTTACGGTTAATGCTGGATACATGACAATGACACCAGATTGCGCTAAATCTAAAGAAGTGTACTTTCCTCATCCCCTTCGGGAACTTGCTTGGCCATGTGTTCTATAGGCAAGGCCTCCTGGTGGACCCAGCCAAGATCGTTGTCATACTCAATCAGTAAGTATCGCAAAGTGTCAAGCAGCTTTGCGACACACCGGGACACACTGGTTACTATCAAAAGTTCATCAAGAGCTACGCACAGATCATAGCACTGATGGAATAGTTGTTGAAACAGGATGCTACTTATTGCTAGAATGAGGAATGTAACAAAAGTCTGGAAATTCTCAAGGAAAAGATGGCATCAGCTCCTATCTTGGTAGTTCCAAAATGGGACATCGAATTTCACGTGCATGTTGACGCATCATGTCTCGTGTTGGCGTGGTACTCACATAGGAAGGAGAAGAAGGAATTGATCACCCGATCACGTTCGCATGTCAATTCTTGTCCAAAGCTAAGAAGAACTACTCCACTACAAAGCATGAGGGATTGTGATGGTATACGCACTCTAGAAATACTGCCACTACCTACTCGGAGGACACTTTAAGATGTATACTGATCACTCTAGGCTAAAATACATAGTGAATAAGCCTTTGTTGGGGGGGCGCATTTGTAGATGGTTGTTAATATTTTAGGAATATGATTTTGAAGTCATTGTAAAGTCGGGATGTCTAAACGCAGGCCTAGATCACCTGTCCCAAATTGACAATGGTGAAGAACTCACAAGCCTTGAGGATGGGCTACCTGATGCATATCTCTATGCAGTGTGCATTGCAGATGGCCACTTTGAGGATATCATCCAATTATTAACCATACGAACCACGCCATAGGGGTATTCAATTTAGCAGAAGAAAGAACTGGTGATACGTGTAACATACTTTATTGTCATTGCAGGGCACCTCTATAAAATAGGCAACGATGAAATATTACACTAATATGTACCAGAAATTGAGCAAGGACAAATCCTTGCCAAAGCACATGGGGGGGTTGCAGGAGGAAATTATGTAGGATGCGCCACAAAATAGAAGATTCTTCGCACAAGATTATGGTGGCCAACTCTACATCAAGACTCCAAAGCGTACTATCAAGCCTGCAACGTATGTCAATGGACTGGGAAACCTTCGCAGAGGGATGAAATGCAGCTGAAGCCACAAATGACATTGCAACCATTTGAGAAATGGGAAATCAATTTTGTGGGGCATATCACACCTCCAGGAAAGACAAGGGTGTGATATATCATCACCACGAGAGAGTACATGACCCGATGGGTAGAAGCACAACTGGTTAAGGACTGCACAACCACTATAGAAATGAAAATCTTGTTCGAGAATGTGTTAACACGGTTTGGATGTCCAAAAATCCTAATGCGTGACCACATAATGCACTTCTTGAATGAAGCTATCAGCACACTCACCAAGGAGTTCCAGATATATCATCAACAAAGCACACCATACTATCTGCAGGCAAACGTAACTGTTGAAGCTTTCAACAAGATCTTGGAGATTGCGTTGACAAAGGTATGTAATGCATAGCAGAATGATTTGGATTTGCGCATACCCGCTATGCTCTAGGCTTATCGAACAACATGTAAGAAGTTGACAGGCCAGATGCCTTTCCGTTTAGTCTATGGAAAGGAAGCCATCATTCCAATGGAGTACATTGTACCCAGTTTCTGAATAGCAGCAATGATAGGCATGGCAGACTACGCGGCTTTGGAAGAGAGTATCATGCAACTAGAAGAACTTGAGGAGGAATGGTTTCTGGTAGGATTCCATTAGCAAGTACAGAAGTAGTGGGAAAAATCTTGGCATGATCGCCATATCAAGATGCACACCTTCAAAGAAAATGATCTAGTATTACTCTATGATAACAAGTTTGAGAAATTCCCTGGAAAGCTCCAAATGCATTGGTTGGGACCCTATGTAGTACAAGTAGTCATAGATGGGGGCGCAGTCTAGCTTGCCAAGCTGAATGGAGACCTTTTCCCAGGCAGAGTAAATGGCAGTCGCTTGAAGCTCTACACGGGTGGGCCGACCGCGTGACTAGCCGACTGAAGGACAGTCTCACCGCTCCAAGTAGTTGAAAGAGAGCGTGGGATGTTAAAGAAGTCTGTGGGGAAGCTACGCAACAATCAAGGGGTACATAGAATTGGTATGTCACCAGGGGTCGTGGTTGCGAAGAAGGTGCTACGATGTTGCATGGACAAGCAGAAATGTGACCGTTGCTGACACTATTCAAGACAAGATGTTTATGTTATGGCAAAAGGGAGCGGGCGATAGACAATTAAGAGACGCAGTATGAGCCAGATCTGGAATGATCTACCACAGGCTTAATGTTACGGCACCAGAAAAGGAGGGAACTGATGAATTTGAATTTCGAAATGCTTATAAATCACAAGGGGGCATCCGCCGAGCAATCTGCAATTGCAAGGAAAGTAAGCCAATGTGCCTTCCCGCTGATATGGAACTGTTCATTATTTACACTCATGGAGTAAGCCCAAGGGTTGTGATATGGCCAATGGAGATGCAGGACTTTCGGGATAGTATGGTAGTTGACACCATGCAAAGTTCAACATCAATGGTAGGGGATGTGCCGGAGATTCTTAGACATGAAGCAGAATTAGTCCGAATGCCACCGCCTAACCTATGGGTTGGCCGTCGAACCATAAAAAGATAAGGGAAAGAATGTAAGTATAGAGAAAAAGGTCGGAATTGCAGTCAACTATTCGTCTCTAATGCATATTGTAGAGTGGATCTTACAGATAACAACAAGTATCTTGCAAAATTGCAACACAAGCTGCAGAAGACAGTTCATATAGGTGACCAAAAAATTGGAGACTTGTTGTGTTGGCACGAAGAATTCCCATACGTGGCACCCCAGGTAGAGCTAAAATCCTATGAGGGGGCGCTCTGTGTTAACCGAGCAAAGCAGAATGAGCATCATCATTTGCGTGATTTAGTGAAGGTAATGGAGAAGGAGTTAGCAGAAGAGTTGCAGGAGACAAGGAGGAGGTAGCAGCATGAAGTATGCCACCCATAGGGATGGTGGACCTTGAAGCCTAGGCAATGCATATCGCTGCACTGATGAGTGGCTCAGGACGAGTCATGATCATTGTGTTGGGGGCCTGTTGGGTAGCGGAGGCCCCGTGTAATGGTTTTGGGGCTTAAAGCCTAGATGTTTGGGAAATAATATTGTAAATCTTTGAAATTCACAGAGCGCAAAATGTAATATGTCAAGCCAAGGGGTTGTCTTCCCAAAAATAATATAAAATAATAGGAATTAGGTCAGTCTGCCCATGGTCTACAGACCATGGGAATGTATAAATAGAGCGAGGCTCTAAGGGTAGAAGGTAGTTCTTAATGTAAGTTTGATCTGATGTATTATGGGTTGGTAAAAGTAATCAAAGTTCTGCGTCTGTAAGTTCGAGTAAAGGGTGTTAGTGGGTACATAGAGGCTCCACAGCTGTGTGCATGGAGGCATGATAGAGTCTATAGCTATGTTTGCGGACCCCTGCAGTTGTGTGTGCAAGGCAGAAAGAAGGTTGTACTGGAAATAAGATATTAATAAAGATAAGTTGTTTCTGAAATATTGTGGATCTGTTATATGGGTTTATATCTTTTCATGATTGTGCGCTCTGGGTTTATTGTTAAATGTTTGCTTAAAGACTATAACAAGAAGATCAAATCTATAATAATTTCATTAATAAGAAAGGACACCTGCAGTCTAATAGTAGTACAGAAGTGGTGCGAGGCCATCAAATGGTTCACGACCCCCCTCCAGGCCACATCAAGACATCCTAAGGGTGCAGAAACCTAGTTCTAGCACCCTCCCCTGGTACCTTGGGTGAGACCCTAGTCCACGCTCTACAGGCTAACACCGGAAGGGCCGGTAGCTGCGGGATTTGTTTGGCTAAAAACCTCTTCCGAACCTGGGTCAGCGCTCAATAAGAAAACATGAACCCAAAATAAAAGGAAAAGGTATGAGAGGAACTCAATAAAATGCGTGTATTTGGAATAATCAAGCCTATAGAGGAATCTGAGTGAGTCAATCCTATGGTTGTCCAAAAGAAGAAAACAAAAGGTGATATCAAGTTTCTCGTAGATCTGTAGAAGCTAAATGATGCATGCTTCTAGGATCCATTGCATATGCCATTTACAGATGAAGTTATCAAAAATGTTGGTAGATAGGAAGCTTACTCATTTATGGATGGATTCTTGGGATATCATCAAATTAAGATTGCACCGGATGATAGAAGAAATACTACCTTTGCTACTAAATGGGGAACATTCCAATATACAGTTATGCCTTTTCGACTCAAAAATTCCCCTACAATTTTCTCTCGGGTGGTTGTCATAGCTTTCAAGGAGTTCATTCACAATTTTTTGAAGGCTTAATTTGACAATTGGACAATGTTTGGGCTGGTCAAGAAGCATGTCTCTAGTTTGTGCTTAATATTAGATACCTGTAGGAAGTAATAGATCTCTCTAAACTTGGAGAAGTGCTTTTTTTTTGTACGTTACAAAATATTGTTAGGCCACATTGTATCTAAGCAGGGATTGATGGTAGACCCTGCTAAGATTTATTTCATTATTAATCTAGATCCCCTTAGGAATTTAAAGCAGCTACACACAACATTGGGTCATACTGAGTATTATAGGTAGTTTATCAAGGCTTATGCACTGATCACTGCGCCCATGGAGAAGTTGTTAAAGAAGGATGTTACATTTTGCTGGGATGACGATTGTCAAAAAATCATGGATAATCTAAAAGAGAAGATAGTTACAATGCCAATCCTAGTATTCCCCGATTGGAAGAAGGAATTTCATGTGCATGTGGATGGGTTTTTCATAGCATTGGGAGTTGTCTTAACACAATTAAAGGAAAGAGATATCAATCACTCAATTGCCTTCACTAGTTGGAAACAATATAAGGCTGAAAGGAATTACTCAACCATAGAGTACGTAGGTTCGGCCATGGTTTATGCACTACATAAATTCAAGCATTATCTACTAGGTGTGCACTTTAAGATGTACGTGGACCATTCTACTTTGAATTACCTGCTAATTAAGCCTGGGTTAGGGGGGGATTCTATAGGTGGTTGCTCCTTTTTCAAGAATATGATTTTGAGGTCATAGTGATGCTTGGGAGATTAAATGTTGGAACAGACCACCTATGTCGGAGCGAAAATGGCGAAGAGCCTACAAATATTGAGGAAGGATTACCTAACACGCAACTCTTTGCTGTAAGGCTTGTGGATGTTGCATAAATCATTTAGTTATTATCTACTGGCATATCTCCCAAAACTTATACAACACAAATAAATAAGGAACATGTTGTTAGGGTTGCTGATTTTTCTATGATTGGAGGAAAACTATATAAGATAGGGTTGGATGAAGTCCTACGTCGATATGTACCTGAATATGAAAGGCACAAAATTCTAGCAGAAGCACACAATGGTGTTTCTAGAGGACACTATGTAGGTAAGGCTACTACATAAAATATCCTACTCACAGGACTATGGTGGCCAACAGTACATACAAATTCCAAGGAATACTGTAGGGCATGCGATGTGTGTCAAAGGACTGAGAGACCATTGTGAAGGGATGAACTTTCATTAAATCCACATGTCACATTACAAGCATTTGATAAGTGGGTGATTGACTTCATTGGACCTGTTTAGCCACCAGGGAAAAAGACGGGAGCGTGTTATATTATTTGTTGGCTTATGGGGGCCTGACCCGGGTTCGGAGTTATTTAGCAAAAAAAATCCCTAGACTACTAGCCCTTTCCCCATCATCCCACAGAGCGCAGAATGAAGTCTCACCTGAAGCAATATGGGTGGATGCTGGAACCAAGTTTCTGCACCCTTGAGATGTCTATGATGTTGGTTTAGTCCAACTATGTCTGCCTTCCGTAGGTCATTTCACGGACTGTTCCAACCTTCAATACCTTCTCAATCTACTATAATTGTCTTTCACACAACCCTAACCAGGGGCTGAGATGCTTTCGCACTTCTATGGCAGTGACCAGGGTTATTTCCCCAAACTACACCGTATATCTTACTTATCTTCTTAATAGACCTTACTTATCTTTGCGTAAACAATTATTCTATCTTGCATTCACTTAATCAACACAATTATACACATTCATGCATCATATAAGCATTAAAAATGCAATTTATATACAATGTAACAAATGCATAAAATGGGTAATAAATACGCAAAAATGATAGGAACCTTCTCTTTATTAGTACTTCCAACTATTACAAACTCGACTCACCCTGCACACTCAGCTGCAGACTACTAAGCCTCTGTGCACTCTTCTGCAGAGCCTTCTCATACCCTACGACCCAAAACTAAAATTTTCTCCTCAGATCTATCTCGCACACATCATATGTTCTTCCATTATCCTTTGGTTAGATCTCTTAAATACTTAGAGCCTCGCTCTACTTATACAATCCCATGGTCCGCGGACCATGGGTTGATATCTATAGCCAAAATTACAATAAAAAAACTAAGGGTGGATAACCCTATGACTCTTTTACAAATTACATGCTCCATGCCCAGAAAATGCAAAATCTTTACATCGGAATTACAATCTTTAACCAAAATCTGGGCTCTAAGCCCCAAAACTTACCTTGGGGGATTAGGGGCCCAATAGGCCCCCAACACAAAAATCATAACTTTCCTCTGAGTCACTCTGTTAGTGTTGATATCTTTGCACGAAGACCTCTGAACTCTAACTGGATGGCTACAAGTTCGGCGGTGCAATAAGCTACTACATGTTGTACTTCCTCGATGCGTTGTGGATGAACTACTACCCTGGATCCTTTCTTTCGTTGCTTGTAGCTACATGAGATTTTCTTCAATGGAGATTGTAATGGTGTATGCCTCATCGATCCACAGTTGTAGGCATGCCTTCAAAACAACTTCCTTATGTCAAGTAGCATCCACATGCTCCTTGAGTGCTTCAGCCTACTGCATCTTCGTGAGCCTTTGTGTAAGGGAAACCATCTATGTGGTCGCTTTTACTTCGTTGTATCTCTCATGTAGCTTGTGTGCCTCCGTCTCTAGGTGTTGTATGTTTGGGTCCTCTTTCAAGGTGGTGAGGACATCAAATGACTGCTCGAACATATTTGTGCAGTCTGTCACTACACTATTAACTGCTACCATTGTTGTTGTGAGTGTGGTGATGTGTTGTTCCTTAACCTCTAGAAGAGTTGAAGGCTATGCCTTTAACTATAGTTTTGCTATCTAAAGGATTAGCTCCAGCTAAACCATGGCCATTTCCTCTCTTGCGTCGTGCACCCCTGCTACTAACTTACATACGTGCGTCTCCAATAATTCCTCTGCAGGGATGACCAACTCTGGGACCAACTGGTAGGCTTTCTCCACCACGTGCACTATCTTTCATTTCTTTGCCACTACCTTGTTATGCTACAGGCTAAACTATTCAATGTTGATGTGCTTCTCACTCATTACTTGTATGGCACAAGCCTCCTTGGCGCATAGTGCTGTAATGACTCCATCCTGAAAAATATAGAGTGTCTCTCGAGGGAACGGAACCACATTTAATTCAATTCTCTTCAACTCGCTAACCATAGGCTTGTTGGCCTCATTTTCTGTAATGAGTGTGCCATTTGGCAGCACTATTGTGTTAGTCATCTAGGCGTGCAACATTTCTTCAGCCGCGGATGTGCCTACTGCAAGGCTGGTTGACACTGTGCTAGCCTTCGGAGTGCGCACCTGCAACTCCTGTATTTGTGTCCAGAGAGCCCCCAACACCATTTGGTGTTTCTCCTCAAACTACTGAAGGGTCTTTATGGGGATGTCCCTCACCATCTTGTCAATATCATGGATATCCCCCTCAATGAATTTAGGTTTTTCGTTCATACCAATGTTTACATGATTAGGTTTCACTAGTGTGGTTATATCAGGGTTCTCATTCTGTGGTCCATGAACCTCGCGGTGGCCTTCCATTTTTGGAATGTTAATATTCCATGGATCCTCATCCTCCTCTTCAGCAGTTACATTATAACATTCCAACATGCGACTCAGCTAAGTAGCCTATTCAGGCTGAGTCAATTCTACCACGTCCTGTGATATCCTAAAGTTGGCTGCTTTTACCTCTTGTGGCACTTCATCATTATTGTCCCACCCATCCTCAAAACTGAAGGTCATCACACACCCTTCACGTAGGATATCCCATTAACTTGTGCCATGACAGAGCTCTGTTTCTATATACCAGTTCATTGGTATAACATCTAGGGTATGATAGAACAAGTACACCCACTCAAGTTGTGGCTTTTCTGCATATGCATGTGTCCACTTGGCCAGATGTGCACGCGGATCATCCTACCCATCATACTTGTTTGTCAGTCACACCTTAGGCTTCCCAAATCATGTGCACATCATTCTCCTACATTCGTGCCAATCATCAAAGCTTCCTTTGTGCATACCCCATCATCTCGCAGGTGTAGCGTGCAATACCTAGTCCAAGGCCTGGAACCATTGCTTTTTTGGCACCTCCCTTTCAAATGCATCCAAAAATGTATCCACCTAATTTATACCATCATAATTAGGCATATCTCTTACTTCTATCGACACACAATGCAACAAACTTGTCATCATATTGTATTTCAGCGTAGTTACTTCCTGTAACCGATTTTTCCATATTTCTACTTCTTCGTCGAAATCAGAAGTGTAGGAACTCTCGTGCTTCCATTTAATCCACCCATCCGCAATGGGATCCACCTAGTCTTGGTTTCATGCTGTTATCTTGTAGATGTAGTCTAGATCACCATCACTTTCACTATCGTGGACCAACTCCCTATAGCACGATCCTTCAACAGGGTCCAAGGGTATAATTACGCGTAGTGACTTATTTTCAAAGATCATTTTTCGCTTTTTCGAATTAATTACCCCATTCATGTCAATGGTGCATTCAATTCGTAGGAGTGAGGGGTAGGGATTGCTATCATCAACAATCTCTATCACTTCAAAATCAGCAAGCATTCTCGCTCCCTCAATATCCACAGTTATTCCCTACAATCGCCCCATGGGTATTATTTTTTGTTGGTTTGCCATCCTTAGATAAATTGGAGACCACTGCAGTGTAGGTTGCCCCATTCGCTCCCATGTATGCTTCGGTAGAACATTTGTATCTGATATGAAATCTAGAATTACTTGGTCCATCTCATATTCTCTGATCTGCATGGTTGGTATCATCTCTCTTCCCATTCTTGTCTTATGCTTTCCGATCTTCTAGACTACACGCGGTTCTCCTAGCATGATCCTAGTGCATCTGTTGATGAGTTCCTATAACCCTTTCACCACCTTACTATCATGCAGAAAATTCATACATGTTTCCAGGAATGCTGTGAGCATAAATGGGTCCATCTCTGGCTCCGGTTTATCTTTGCTTCCTGAATTGGAGGCATCAGCGAAGCTCTTCTTAGCTTCCATGAAGGTTTCTCGAGTGTACTCCAAACCAAACTCCACTTCTTTTGCCAAAGCCTTGCGAACCCAAGTACTATCTTTTGGCGGTTTGCCTTTGTCATCTCCCATCATGATTCCACTTCAGAGCACAATTTTCACATTCGTATCTTCCTCGCGTAGGTCAGATCTCATCATCTATAGGTTTTCAGTTGGGGGAGGCAGTAGCGCTCCTTTGTCGCGTATCCTAGCTATCGTTGCAAGACAATATTTTGTCTCATGATCAAACAAGGTGCAATACAAACATGATGGGCATGTTGGATTTGTGAAATTGTGGGCATAATGTCCTGGTCCTCCACAATTATAGCATATCAACTGTCTGGGACTTCTTCCAGGTCCTCCTCTACCTCGGCCTCTTTCATGCCCCTCAAGTCTTGTTCGTGCCATTCCTACATTTTGGTGAAGGGGCCATGTTTCGGCATAAACTCTGTAGGTGGGAGTTCTATCCATCATCAACTCAAAACTTCTGAAAGTGCACTTATAATGTCCCACTGACCTATAACAGTTTTAGAACAATTGTTGCGAATTTTGCGTATACTTCTGTAACAAGTGACAATTGTCCGTGGCATGTTTTCCTACTATTTGACAAATAGCACACCACAAAGTAGGTGCTACACTAGGTCCTACTTGTGCTTTCAGCCTTAAGGGAATCGGTCCTCCTCCTGCGAGGTAATTTTTGAAAATTGGGCAGTGATCCATGTCATGACCCTGAACCTTTCATTTTACACACCATACCTCTCCGCACACTTCTAGTCGAGTTGCCATGTCATGTTTCAGACTCTACATCTCACCGCATAAATTCTTCAGCTGCGCATGGATCTGCTAAACTCCTAAGTTAGGACCCTGCATCGGGGTCTCATGCAACCTCATGGAAATCTTCAGGGCATCTCCCTGAGTTGTTATCTTCTGTTGTGATAGTGCACTCCTTAAATGTGGCATTAGCAAAGATACAAACCACTCGCAATGTTGTCCATCCGTCAGATTCATATTGGCTTCACAAATCATACATTTTAGCCTCTAATCTAGCTCCCAAGGAGTCTTGCTTGGTAGCATCGTAATCTTTTTAAATCCAATGATCGATTGCGCTTCAGATTTAGGCTTGCTAAATTCTCTATTTAACACTGCTTGGATATCCACGATTCCTGCATTTGGATTATCATTGGAGTTCTTAAGATACCAGGTCAGTGTGCAGTCCTGTAGGGTGCGAACTAGTGTCACCTTCTTTATATTTCATCTGCAACTCCTTGTGCTTCCCATACAACCCTTACCACGAACCAGAATTGGTCTAGATCCTCATTTCCCAAACCTTTGAACATAGGAAACTTCACTGTGCTTGCCATATTGGATTGCAATGGTGGTGGAATGGGTATGGGTGAAGATGGAGGTGATGGTGGTGAAGCTGGAAGCAGTGTGGGTGGAGGTAGTATTTGCAGAATTATTTGTCTTATCACGTGGACTACACTTCGCAATGAGACCTTCACGAGCTCTTTCTTGTCCTCTCATGGAGGTGAAATCGAGGGGCTAGTTTTTCGTCCCTTATTTCCTTCATTCCTATAAACTTTTCCAATTTGTGTAGCCTCAAACATCAAGGTAACTACATAACCCTCTTTTCGCACAATAGCATTTGAATTCAAGTATTCAAAGACTTTAGGTACTTACCTCATGGTCCTTTGAGAAAGCATTGCTCTACCTCACTGTAGATAACTAAGGTGTCAACCGTGAACTCAGTAATGAATCCTTGTATAATACAATCAAGCCAATGATCAACGATGCATGCGATCTTATTCTCCGATGCTTACAACCTTTGCACTAACTCTGGGGTCTACACAATAAGATTGTCAAGCTTCCACCTTCCGTGGCTATCTGCTAGCTTCACGATCCACTTGTATAGCTCAGTAGGGAAGGATGCGAAGAAGATTTCGTGGATCTCTATGTACAGGTAGTAGTCTAACCACTTTTCTTTTGATAGTCATGGGTTCCTATTCTCCTGCATTGCAAACTCATGAATTCTTCTGTCTAACTAGCCTTCAATTTCTTTCTTACTTGGATTCCAATGATACGACATTAGACATCTCTATGTAGATTCTAGTCCCAGCAACAGAACCATTTGTTGGCTTATGGGGGCTTGACCTAGGTTCAAAGTTATTTATCTAAATAAATCCATACACTACTAGCCCTTTCGACATCAGCCCACAGAGAGTGGACTGAAGTCTCACCCGAAGCAATATGGGGGGATGTTGGAACCAAGTTTCCACACCCTTGAGATCTCTGTAATGTCAATTTAGTCCAATTATGTCTGCCTTCATGCAAGTCATTTCATGCACTGTTCTAGCCTTCAATACCTTCACGATCTGCTATAATCATCTTTCGCGCAGCCCTAGCCAGGGGCTAAGATGCTTTCGCACTGCTATGGCAATCACTGGTGCTATTTCCCTAAACTACATCGTGTATCTTACTTATCGTCTTAATAGACCTTAATTATATTCGCATAAACAATTATTCTATATTGCATTGACTTAATCAACATAGTTATACACATTCACGAATCATATAAGCATTAAAAGTGAAATTTATATCCAATGTAACAGATGCATAAAATAGGTAATAAATAGGCATAAATGATAGGAAACTTATCTTTCTTAATACTTCCAACTGTTGTAGACTTGACTCACCCTGTGCACTCAACTATAGGGGTCCGCGTAGTCAGCTGCGGACTACTAGGAATCTGCACACTCAGCTGCAGAGCCTTCTCCTACTCTACGACCCAAAACTAGACTTTTCTCCTTCGATCTATCTCACACACATCATGTGTTCTTTCATTATCCTTTGGTTAGGTCTCTTAACTACTTAGAGCTCACTCTATTTATACAATCCCATGCTCCACGAACCATAGGTAGATCTCTACAGTCGACATTACAATAAAAAAATTAAGGGCAGACAACCGTATGAATTTTTTACAAACTACGCGCTCCACACCCAAAAAATGCAAAGTATTTACATCAGAATTACAATATTTGACCAAAATCAGGGCTCTATACCCCAAAAATTCCCTTGGGGGATCCCGTTCCCAACATTATCACTGTTATAGTACTTAACTAGGTGGGCCGAGGCACAACCTATGAAGGAGTGTACCATGGAAATTGCTGCAAAGTTCATATTTGAGTTCATTCTATCAAGGTTTGAATGCCCAAAAATTCTTATGAGTGACAGAGGGTCACACTTCCTGAATGAGACAATTACAACTTCAACAAAGTACTTGCAGATGTATCATAAGAAGAGTATGCCATATCACCTCTAGGTGAATGACACTATTGAAACTTTCAACAAGATCTTGTAGAATGCCCTCACAAAGGTATGCAATGTTAATATGAATGATTGGGATGTGTGCATACCAATAGTTCTATGGGCTTATAGGACTACTTGTAAGAAATTGACTAGGAAAGCACCCTTTCGATTGGTTTACAGACAAGAAGCCGTAATGTCAATGGAATACATAGTGCCCACCCTAAGAATCATAGAAACAACTAAGATGGAAGATTGCGACATGATGGAGGAACCACTCACTTTGTTAATGGTGTTAGAGGAAGATCAATTTTTGGTTGGTTTCCATTAGGAGGTATAAAAAGCTAGAGAAAAGGCATGGCATGATGGATCCATTGAGCAGTGCATCTTCAAAATTGGTGACTTGGTACTAATATATGGCAGCAAGTTTACCAAGTTTTTGGGGAAGTTTCAAATGCACTGGTTGGGACCATATAATATCATTAAGGACATTTCGGATGGTGGTGTAGTTTAGCTCACAAAGCTAAATGGAGAAATATTTATGGGCATGATTAATGGGAGAAGGCTAAAGGCCCATCCCAATTGATGATATTCTAGTCCATAGAATCACAATGCTACCATTTTAGGGTGTGAACCCCGAATATGCTTTTGTGGGGGAGCCACAGGAGAGAAATCTCATAGATTAGATGAAGCCCAACTTTGGGTTGGTGCAGAAGTCACTAGGATACACCATTAGTTCTTTCTCAAATGAAGCTGTGTAGTTTGATGCAGAGATCTTGGAAGGAAAAATAATGAGGAAGTTTCATGTTGATGAAGTACCGAAACCAGTGGTATCCTTAGCTGCAAAGTGTAGCCAGGGGGTCCAATTCAATTGGTCAAAGTACCTCTACCAAGAATTATTAGATGATTGTTGCGAAGCTGAGGAGGAAGGAAAATCATTCCACTACACATGGATGCTATTATTGATCAATTTCATAGCTTGGAAGAAGCCAGAGGAGTCCTAGTTCCCAAAAATAGACCTGACTTGTGTAACGATGCAAAATTTTCCCCAATGTGGTCAACGAGGTACCCTGACCGTATCATTGAGAACAAGATGTCCTGGGTACCTTTTGAATTAGAATTGCATATTGTGATTAACTAGAAACCATGGTTGTCACCCACTTTGTTTAAGGAATATCGGTGCATTGCAGTTTTTAAGGCCGTTTTCCATCATGTATACATCCATGTGAGGCGTGACATGACAAATAAATGGATGGCATTGCCATTTTTTGTCATCAAAGATCATATCATGTAGTTAGTCATTAAGTGGCTGGATGATTGGTTTCTTTCCATGAATGTTGTCGAAGGTATCATGAGGACCACTGTCGAAGGCACAGACAGTACCAGTAAAACAACTTAGGAGGAAAAGAAGAAGGTGACCATTGATCTAGAGAAAAATACCATGCAAGAACCATAGGGTGATCATGATGAAGAGTTGCATACTAAAGAACTAGATCATGGTAGTGAAGACCCCTTTACAGATCCAGGGAAAGTTAGTTCTCCTTTTATTATTAAATGATGACAAAAGTTAGGTGTGAGAGGTGCACACAATAAGCACAAGTCTGATAAGCCTGTTGGTGTAGAGGGCATGGTCCTCACTGAGGGGGGCCTTGATGAGATTAGAGACATTGTTTGGACTACAACAGAAGAAATTTGGGGTTATATTGAAGATCATTACTAGTCCATTTTGTCAAAGGTTGAAGTGAGCCTCACAGAGTCCTAGGTTCATGCGAGCCAAGTTTAAGTGAGCATGGTTCAAGTGAGTCGGTCTCAAGTGAGCATGAATCCAACGATATCAAGTAGTGTGCAGTTGGTCCTCACCTCAGAGCTCTGCATTGTACCCCTACCTAATGGATCTTTACATTTGAATGATGTCGTAAAATGGGAGAGTGCCCAACTTCCCAAAGATGTATGTGTTAACCCCATGGCACTACCCCTATCCACACTCGATGAGCTCCACCATGGTGTAGCAGATGAGCTTAAGGTACGAGAGAAATGGGATATCATGGTGATCAATGATGTGCAGATCACTAGTAAATAGATGTACGATGCAAATCACAAGTCTCTCTAGGACTATGATGAGGCAGTTGCGAGAATGACATAGTTAGAGAATGCCATTTCAAGAGTATATAGTGAGCTCCCCAAGCTCCAAATTCAATTGGAGGCCATTTCTAAAGATAAAGTAGAACAACTGGTAGATGCATTCACAGAGTCAAAATCATAGGTAGATAAAGTTCGCCAACTCCAAATTAATGAGCTTCAATTGAAGCTACAACCCACCACACCATAGGAGATCCGAGAACAACACGAGGCTACCATCAGAACATACAAGGTGAAGTTCGATGCTGTTGTCAAGGAGTGTGGCCAACTATTTGATGAAGCTCTTGAATTATGGGATTTTCTATAGGAGGACCCACAAGTGAAGAAGATCGAAGATACCATTCATGATAAGAAGCTATAGTACGATGAGATAAAGGAAATGACGCACACCCAGCCCCTGTGCAATAGTTCACCTGATTGAAAGAGGGGACATCACTGAAAGCAAGAAGAAGCATATTATCACTGCATGAATGAATCCATGGGAGGTAGAAGTAGGGCAACTCTCACAGACCATGGAAGGGATGCTTAAGAGTATGCAGTAGACATAGCAGACCACCGACCTATCAGATTATGGGCCAACGATGGAAAATTTGGTGGACAAATTGCAATAGGTAGATGTTCATTGCATAGAGGCACTTCACCCAGTGAAGTCTTCATTCAAAAACCTGAAAGAAAAAACTTAAGTGTACCAGTGGAGTGACTCAACAACGAGTCACATAATTTTGTTGTGGAACTGTCACGGTGGAGTCCCTTGGGTCAAATTTTGTTAAAATATTCTAAGTCCCCGCCTTTTGAGGAGCGGAGCACAAGTAGCACAAGTCAAGTAGGAGTCAGTAGGTTTTAGGAAGGTCAAATCCCCTTATATTTTGGTATTGTTTTAAGATCCGCCCATGGTTTATGGACCATGGTGTTGGACCTCCAAGAGGTCTTCAAAATGACATCTGATTTCAACTTTATCACCACCATTTCACTCACATGTAATAACTCCATAACCATATAACCTTTCATTCGCCACCATTTTCATAAATATATGGGTTAGGATCCTTATTTACCAACGTTATTTAATTTATGTGTTTAAAAGTGAATTTATGATTAAAAATAGGAAATTAACATGGTTTCATGTATCTATAAATGTGGCTTAAGTTTCATGACATGTGTAGGTTATTTGGAAGCTTCCAAGGCACCCTTATGTGGCCTCCAATGCTCAAATTCAAATTCCCTTCAAAGGAGATTTGGATAAAGGTCAAAGAAGGATATGTGTCCTATTTGGATTGTAACTCTATGAGGTGTCTCATAATTTCTTATTTGGATTAGAACTCTATGAGACACTTAGGGGATATGTGTCTCATTATGAGAAATTTGGTTGTAACTATATGAAATTTTAGTGGATCCTCATTAAATAGGGTAGCTTCTTATGTTTTTTCATAAATATGACAACCTTCTCCTTTGAAAGGCATGTCTAAAGTTGGAGAAATGCTCATGTTTTTAATAGAGAATTTGGAGATTATACTTGGAGATTTGAAGATTTAGTTTTGCTTGCATATGGAGCTTCTTAACTAGCAATCCTCATACACCATTGGAATGGCCATCTAATGATCGTGAGATTTAATTGCTTTTATAGATTAAAGTTCATTTGCTTTCTTAGTATTAATTTTAGAATGACTGTGTAATCTTTGCTTTTCTAAAAACATTTCAATAGGGAAGATTTATGTATTTTCTAATTGGATTAAGTTTGAGGCAAGGGCTCATAATTATTTAGTTTCCTTTCATGTTCTGTTATTTAATTTCCTAGATCAAACCATCAATTCATTGTATAATTGAATAAAGAATCAGGCCAAGAAGTTGACTTCAAATTGGGTGATTGAATGTTCAACCTATGAAATCATTGAGCTTTATTTTTTCATGCTTTTATATTTTCTTTTAAGATCCTCATTTAATTGCATTAACTAATATTCCTAGATATCATTCTATGAAATTGATTTAATCATATTTCAAGATTGAATGGTTGAATATTTAATACATGCAATTACTGAGTTATTTTCTGCACACTTTACTTGATTTTCTAGGACATTAGATGTTAAAGTATAAAAGTTGCTTTAACATCATCTCAAGAAGGTAACACTTCATAATTGAATGTTGGAGTAACTAAGTATACATTAGTTGTTTTTCATTTCACAGGTTAGTTGAATTTCCTTTTCATTATTTGATTTCATAGATTAGATGAATTGGTTTTCATTATTTTGTAGTTAGATTGATCTAAACTAAAAGACAATTTCTAGCATTTACAGTGCACACACGCTTCAAAAGTTTACGAAACCCCCGGGTTGACAAATTAAATGACAAGCAACCACTTTGCCCAACACATGGTATTGTAATAGAGAAGGATATATAAAGGGGTGTATTAGCAAGTCTAAGTTAATCAATCAAATACTTCATGATGATATGATTTTGGGTCTATAATTATATATATTTTTGTTTTTTGGGTGAACGGGAAGGCTTTTGCAGTTGAGTGCGTAGAGACCTTGGTAAGTCCGCAATTAAGTGCGTGACCCCCTGTAGTTGTGTGCACAGGGTCTAAAAGAGTTGTAAGGGAAGATCGGAAGTAATAGAATGCTATTTGAAACAAAACTGTATCTATTTTTATGCACTATGTATTTTCTGTATGTATGTGTAATTGAATGATATGTATTTGTATTTTATCTTAATTATTTTGTGAAGATCTAGATCAAATGTTAGATGTTGTTTTATGCGAGATTAGATAGTTACGTGAAGATTATAACTTTCTTTAAGGGGAAATCATCTAAGTCTCATGATTAAGGGTTCATGAAGGTTATATATGAAATACAACTACAAAAATCTCCTTAAACCACATCACATAACCTTCTAGATGTAGAACGCAAGTTCTAGCATCCCCCAATACTACCTCAAGTGAGTCTATAGCCTGCACTACGCAGGTTTTTGCGGAAAGGGACGATAGTGTAGGGTTTTGTGGTTAGCACCACTAACTTTGAACGTGGGTCCAAGTACCCTCAAGCCAATAATACTAAATGTTAACTCAATTCCAAAACCAAAAAGAAATCTTTCCAAAATTTATAAGAAAACTTTGGCATCAAAATATGAGATTATATTCTGGGGTACACCATTTAATATAAATATTTATTTCATGAAAGTATGAGTAATATCGATTACCATGTGGGTGGATTTGATAGTTATAAAATGAGCTACCTTAATTAACTTATGTACCACCACCATTATTTCATTATGCTTCTATATGTCTTTGACAGTCTAGTGATGAAGGCCAAAGAAATGACTTCCCACTTCCATTCAAGAGTGGGGAATGGTTGCAACAATCTCATTGGATGTCTACATTCTACTTTCACTTGCTGATGCTCTAAGCATTTTGCAATATAATTGGAAAAATGTTTTTTCATTATTGATAAATAGCACATATTTGTCATAGTTGTTATCATTCTCTAATAACCAAGATGACCTAAATAAGGTCATTTATGGAATTCATTGTATATGAGCGTCTTCAAGTTTCCCATGCAATGTGTGTACACATACCTTTGAATGTCAACATTCCATTCTCCATGAGTGAGTAATTCTTACTCAATACTCCTTCAATATTCTACTGGAAGCATTCCTTCACTTGTTGGTAATGCTCATCATGTTGCATTTCCTGTTTAAGATTTTCTTGGATTTCAGCTTCACAGGTATTGATGGTTGTAACATGAGCCACTTGTAGCCTTCTACTAAGCGAATCAACTACTTTTTTTCCATTCCTTTGATGTACTTGATTTCAAAATAAAACTCACTAATCAAAGTTATCCACCTTGTTTGTCTTGCATTCGCCTTGGGTTAATCAAATATATACTTCAACCTTCCATGATCTTACATCAAGACAAATTTCCTTCCTAGAAGGTAGTGGCTCCACATTTTGTATAGATAAACTATCACTGCTAATTAGTCATGAGTGACATAATTTATATCATTCTCATTAAAATTCCTTTATTCATAATAGATTACATGTCCTTCTTTCATTAGGACTCCATCGAGCCCCTCTTTCCAAGATTTTGTGTATCCCACAAAATCCTTTTGGGTTCGCTATTCTTAAAATTGGTGCATGTGTGAGTAGATATTTTAATTTCTCAAAGTTGGATACATATTCTACTTTCCATTGGAATATATTTCCTTTTCTATATAATGCTATGAATCAATGTATAATATTTGAACATTTCGAAATGAACCTTTGATATTGCTCAACCAATCCCATTAAGGATATAACTTCTATCAAATTCTAAGGACTAGGGAAACCCATGATTACTTTTATCATCTTAGGATATACTTCTATTTATTCCTTGGAAATAATATGCCCCAAATATTGAACTTGTGATTGAAAGAAATCACACTTGTTGAGGTTGGTATAGAGTTTGTACTCTCTAAAAGACTGCAAAACTACTACCAAATGTCCTTCATGTTCCTCCTTTGTTTTAGAGTAAACCAATATGTCGTTTATGAATATCAATACAAACTTGTTGAAATATGGACTATGAACATTGTTCACTAAAAACATAAAAAAATTGGAGCACTGGCGAGTCGAAATGTCACAAACACAAATCCATAATGCCCATTTCTAGTTCTGAATGTTGTCTTCTAGATGTATTCATCCTTAATTCATACCTGATGGTAGCCATACCTCAAATCTATCTTAAAAATATTGTATCTCCTCTCAACTAATCAGAAAACACATCTGCCCTAGGAAAAGGATACATGTTCGTGATTGTGGGTGTATTTAACTACATGTGGTTGATGCACAATATTAATGTGCCATCCTTCTTCATATATAATACTGGATCTCCCTAGGGTGATATGCTAGGTATTATGTATCCCCTATCCAAAATTACTTTTAATTATAATTTTAGCTCCACTAGCTCTAGTCTGCTAATGTGATACAGAGCTTTACAGATTAGTGTTGAGCCTGGCAATAATTCATCTGAGAAACCAATTTCTCTTCTTGGTGAAAATCCTAGAATCTCTTGATGAAACACATCCTTGAATTGTTTTAGTGTTGGGTATTCTTCCATTATGTTTCTTTCAACCTCTAATTTATTGATTACCTGGATAGCATATAATTCATACCCTTTCTAGCTGCACCACTTCATTTGTAGTGCTAATATTTTTTGAACCATCCTAGGTTTTCCCTTTCCTTATAACATCACTCTTTGCACTTTTTCACTGAGAAATTATATTGATTTGTTGTAGCAATCCATTTTTGTCTTGTAGTTTTCTATCCAATCCATGCCAATTAACACTCATATGATTAGTACATTCTATGATTCCAATGGTAGCATGTTTAGGTGTCTAGATGCCAATATGTAATTTATCAATACTAGGAATGACTTCACTGCATTTTCAACTCACCTCTTAGTTCGCATGGCTAGTTATACTAACCATGATTTTCATGTGCTATATTCTACATCACACACTTCTTTGCAACTCATGGACTTGCATAAATAAAATTATAACATCGGTTAATCAAAATTTAAATAAACTGGTTATTGACAATACCTTCCATATCAATCATTAATCATTGGTGATAGTCTTTCCTATTTCCAATGTGGCATTCTTTGAGACACATCATTCATAGTCTCTAGCTCTTGCACATTATAAAACTTTGAGATGCTCCATTGTCATTATGGGTAGTCCTACCTATTGTTTTCCCACAAGAACAACACTTTATCGATGCTTTGTTGGTAGTAGTGGATTTATGTTGAGACTCTCCCTTGACAGGAGTAGAAAAATTCACATTTTTTCTTCTTGATTGAGGTCCTACAACTTTTTGCCCATTTCCTTTAACATCGTGATTCCCTTTTTCCTTTCAGTCATTCTAGAACTCAGTCTTATGTCTTGATTATTCATAGTAGTTAATCATTTTCTAAATGGTATCCTCCAAGGTTTTTGTCTCATCAAACTTTATTTTTTCCTTAAATTCTATGGTAATCCATTGTGATACCGTAGATATTCACCTTCTCATCCTTGATGTAAGACACATACCTTAGAAGTTCCAAAAATTTGGATGTATATTCATTAGTTGTCAATCTCCCTAATTTTTTCTCATAAAATTCTGTAGCCTTGCTATCTTAACACTTTTTGAAATGGTACTCCTACCACAAGAATCTCTCAAATCTCCTCTAGGGAAACACCTTTTCCCCAATTTTCTTGGCATTCCTTAGTATTCCCACTGGATATCAATTTCTCTCGCCAAGCTGAAAATGGAAACTA
The DNA here is from genome assembly GCA_000404065.3 of Pinus taeda. Taxonomy (NCBI): domain Eukaryota; kingdom Viridiplantae; phylum Streptophyta; class Pinopsida; order Pinales; family Pinaceae; genus Pinus; species Pinus taeda. The sequence goes on from APFE031680896.1 coordinate 50,962, forward strand.
ATTCCTTAACATTTTCTGAGTAATTATGTATCTTGAAGTACTTCATTCCTAGTAGCCATGCTTATGTTTACTCAACCTTCTTCACCTCTCCATCAAATGCAGGAGTTTTTTCCTTCTTAAATTCTTATGGAATCAAATATTTGTCTTTCCTTCTTTTGTTGATAATGTATTTTAGTCGCAACACTAGAAAACTTATCGTGGTTACTTGTCCTCCTCTCTAAAGTACTTAGTGGAGTTTCACATCTGATTGTGTCTTCAATTATCCATTTATCTATTTTCTTAAATCTACTTCCTTCTGCACCATTAGTGCTCAATTCATTCTTCCCAAGTCCTAATGGACTCTACCTAAACTAATTCCTTCATAAATAAAAATAACCTAGCTCATACTTCTTATGTCTTTGAAATATGATAGGATTTACAATATAATTACATTTACTTCTGCTTACTTCTGAGCTCTTACAATCTTCTCATTGTCATCCTTACAACTTCATAACTCAACTCTTAAACTTCCAAGTAAGGGTGTTAATCTAATTAGTGGATCCTTCCTCTCTTTTTTTCTTGATTGTCTCTTCTTCCTAACTATGTTGGGATATATTAGTGTTGTATTGCACCATTTTGTTTCCATTCCTTTTACTCTTTTGTTGTTCCATGGTGTATTTTTATGCATTGTTACCCAATGTAATTGTTAGCCAATAATATGTTAATAGCATATTTACCCATCACCTTGGAAAATATTCAATAAGCATATGGATGCAAGGCTATATGAAACACAAAATTTCAATTTAGTATGTCAGTTAGAAAAATATATATATATATGAACAAGTTATCTTGCCAATAATTTATCATTTCAAAATTCTACTATCAGCACATGTACGCATACAACCCATGATCTACGATCAACACACATTTGCAAAAAAAAAAAAAAATCACCCAAGGTGTGGTATTCCACATTGTAATAGAGGTCAACCTTATTCTCCCAAGGGTCCTATATTGAACTCTTGCTCCAGGTTCATCTACCATGGAGCCCATTTAGTCTAATTGCTAAAATTAGATGGCCTTTCACCACATTGTAATAGAACTAAAAATATTATCTCTAAAGGTCCAATGTAGAAACGTTGATGTTACAAAAAATAAAAAAATCTAACTCATCCCCCTAAGCCCATCCAGTATGAGTGTTGAACTTGGGCGCTATTATACCATTCTATAACACTCCCTCCCACCTCCATGGTCTCAATATGAAGATTGGGTTATAGAAATCTTTATTTTCTAAAGTTAGTGAAATTAAGTTTGGATAATAACATTTCTTTCATCTCATCAAGAGCTTTCTCGCGACGTAAATGTTATCTTGATCCTATGCCCAGATCAAAAGTAATGCCCATTTAAAGTTTTTCCATTTAACACTTGACACATCAGTAATATGCTACGATGTGGCATCCAACTAGTCTTTCCACTTCAAATGAAATGTATCTATGGCATCCACATAGCCACAATAAGGAATCCATAGTGCTTGCCACATCAAGGTTTCTTATGGGTCCCACATGGCCCCACATAATTGTGCATTATGAATAATTCCTTTATATCCAATTCTACAGAAAATTTGGGTGCACCTCAATTTTTCACCTTGGAAATTCCTATAATCCCAGATCCTTGGAATATATCCTCTATGTAAACACATCTAGGCCTAGTCCACATCTAGGCTTGAACAACATTCAAGCTTCAAGGACTTGCGTCATTTCACTCAACCCCAGATGCCCTAGATTTTCGGATGCATCCACCATTTTTAATGTAATCTGACCTCATGCCACACTCTCATTAAACGTCTTCCACAAAAAAAATTGACTTGCGATGGAATCCAACCCCCATGCAATTTTGCAAATATGCATAAGGGAAATTGGTTCGGATTTCTGGACTCCTAGATGCATATTTTGATTTGACGATGTATATAACCTTGATACAAAAGGGAAATAATAATATATCCGATCATGGATACCACCAGATTCTTTACGATATTTGAAAATTATAAATTTTCAATGGATTTAAGGGACATTTCCATGGGGTTCCTTGAAGCCTAGCGTTAGTTAGAACACTAATGTTCATAGGAATGAAACCTTGATTTCATGATAACATTCTAGAAATTAATCCTAACCATAATACATCATTATAGCTATCAACATGCCCACTTACTAGTACATGCACAAGCTAAACAACATCTATACGACTTTGCAATTCTAATGCAATAACAACATTTCCTACCCCAATTGGGAATTTTCCATTACCATGAAAACTACTAATAAATCATATATTGTATCATAAAGAGAAATAAATAGTTTTAACTAGTCAAGCATCCACAAACATGAAAAATAATGAAATCCATGTATTATAATAACTATCTGGACATATCTAGTAATTCATACAAGACCATGTAAACAACTTTTTTTCTTAAAAGCACATCAATAACACAAGTTCTGTGATCCTTTCAAAACCATGGGAATAATCATAGAAGGATATCATTGTAAATAACAAGAAGTAATGTATTCCTCCAATAATAGCACTGATATATCCATTTCCATAATCATAACAGCATCATGCATTATGCACAATTCACATAAGTACAAGTATATACACTTATCTATAAATCTCAAATGACTAGAAACCGAGGGAAGGACTTCAACTCTCCACCCAACTATAGGCCAATTTCATTTCAATCCTTCTTCTATATGACCACCTCCAATCTAGATTTAGGGTCTTAGGAGTTAAGTGTTCATAGGATATTCACACCAATCTAGTTAACCAAATCACATGGGAATCTAGAGCGCACATTGCCTCCACCTACAATCTGGCAGGAACCTAGAGCACAAAGTGCCTCCACCAAATCAAACATTTTAGTGAATTTAAAGCACATAGTCTTCCACACAACAATCATTATAGTAATCCAGAGCCCACAATGTATCAACCCGATTCACACTAAAAGAATATAAATCCCATGGTACCTCTGCCTGCAATATGATAGGGTTCTATATCAAAACATGCCTACACTTGATGACTTTCATGGGAATCTGAAGTCCACCTTCTAGGTCTCCACCTATAAAAATGCCATGATAAGTCCCATAGTGCACAACATCTCCACCTACTAAGTAGGATTCTAGAGTCCACTATGACTCCACCTTTTCAACATGACAACTTCCTCTTCACACCATGCTCCTTAGTGTGCTTCCAAGCCTGCACATTCACCGCGATTTTAGGCTCTTTTCCTATGGGTTCTTGCACAATTCTTCCTATGATGTCTCCAAGAGTATCTACTCTACTACTATGCTTCTCCACATAATTGTGCTCAATATATCTTTGAGCATCCCGCTCTCCTACCACCACCATTCCCAACTTCCTCTTTTTCCTTTTCATGTTGACTTCCACAATATGACCCTCAAATTCTTAATGATTGTATGTTTTTTCCTATCCCTCGATGTAGAAAACCCATAGTTTTCTTCAATTCTTGCACCAACACTACGATTAATTCATTTGGTGGATGGTCGACAAAATAAATGCAATGGATCGCATTTACAATTAAATCCTCCTCCTCATACCTTTGGATCTATGCCCACTCCTCTTAGCTGAGACATTGTGTTTACATTTCCACAATATTCACATGAATTACAATTCATAGTGACTTTTACAAGTGGGGTAGAAAAAAATGCTATTAGAAATGGAAACGACATCTAATTCTAATACATTAATAAAATCAACATTAATAGAAAACTTAATTTAACATTGATTAGTTACTTTTATTCGCAAATCATTATTTACCCATCCCATTGTACATGGCATTTGATGATAATGAAATTCAAATCCCAATTTGTTGACAAGCTCTATTGAAATGAGATTTTCCTATGATCTTGAGTCAAACAAAGCATTAATCCTTGTATTCTTGGATTGTATCTTTATGTGGAAGATTTTGGTCATTTCCTTCTCTTTGTCTTGTTGAAGTCCACTCAGACTCACCTCCTCTTGCATTGATGTATAGGAAACCTTCTCATCCACATCTGACATGTTGTCCACCTAATTACTTGAATTTGTGGCCATGAAATTTTTCATCTTATTATCTTTCTTTTTGTTCTTTGGGTTGAGCTCTAGTTGAAATTTCTAGAAATTCTCCATTGTATGCCCACCAATGTTAAGGTGGTTGGAGTGGTTGTCAGGATCATTTCACTCGTTTATTTTGGTTGTTGTCTTCTTTTCCTTCTCCTCTTTCAACTTCTTCTTCTCCTCCTTGGAAGCTTCTTGGTGTTCTTTCTATTTGTAACCACTTTATTTCCATTTCTTCTAGCCTATGTTCTCTAGATATTGTGCCCATACAAAATCATGGTCTACCTATCTGGGCTTGAACAATATCACTTGATTTTGTAGATGGTCATGTAGACAACATAGATAATTTGAGGATTACATCTAGGTTCTTTGTGGTATACTCTTATAAACTTTACCCTTTCTTCTTCCTTAAGTAATTCCATCAGATTCATTGGTCCTTGATATACTTGGTACAGTAAAATTTGAATTTATGAGAGTTTTGAAGATATCCTTGTGGCTTTCGCGTCAGGTCAGGGAATGACCCTCTAATTTTAGTCGAGAAAACAAATCTTCTATTCTTAATCTATATGATAAATAATAAAATAAACTTCTATTGTTCAGAAATAGTGATTTACCTTCTATAGAAAATTCTTAAAACCTTTCACCTGCTAATGAGAGAAATATGATGTGTAAAGGACACAATATTTCCTTATCAAATTTTTTTGAAAAGAAAACAATGGATAGAAAGACAATCACACATATAACACGCAACTTATTAGGGGAACCCAACTAGGAAATCCCATCTTGCTTACATTAAATCAACTGAGCAATCTGATCTATTACATAGAATTTAATTCAAGCTTTATGATCCATGCAATATTGATCAAACCTCCAAACAAGACTTCCCCTACACTTAGGAAAATAAGTCCTACTAGGAGCTCCTATTTCCTGGTGAAATTTTTCCCACGAAAAATAGGAGCTTCTCCTATTTCTTTGAACAATTCCCAAGATAATTACTTTGGTTTCTTCTCAAGCTCTCCTTCTCTGCTTACTTCTCAAGCTCCAAAAAACAAAAACCTATGTATAATAAATAAATATATCTATGCCTTCATCCAATATCAATAGTAATTTCAAATTGCATGACCTACTAGGGATACATTTAGTTGTTGCAACTAGATAATAACAAGTTAGTTGAGTTAACAAACGGCAAACTACTCAACTAAACTCAAGAACTCAAGTCTATCTCTATTATAGAACTAGAGATCAGTTAATCAAAAGACACTAGAGTTTAACTCCACTAGATATCTAAATTTTAGCTATGAACTAATACACACCTCACCAAAATCCATCTAACTCGAATTAACTAACAATAAACTAGTGATAGGTCATATCACACATGATAAATAACAACTAAATCAAATATCTATGAGATTGAATTTGAATTAACATCTTTAACTAAGGCACAAGTCAAATAATATATTCCTTGCTACATTTGAAACAAATTCAAAGCATCAATTTCACATCGATATGGCTTGATGTCGATCTTTTCTTCCATTTTGAATAGGGACCGTGAATGGTTCACAACAATTAAACTAGGTTAATCATTTTGAGGTTATTTCTTAGAATCCTTTTTTGGTTCTCCCTGATCTTGTTATTTCCCTTCTTATCCAACCTCCACATTATAACCTCCAAATTCTTCAAATATCCTAAGCTTATTGGTTAGGGTCACTAGGAGGAGGCTCACATTACAATTTATATATTTGACTTATGCTTCCAACCATGAAAACTTATCCCTATAAGATATTGATGATTATTGATAGATTCATCAGCCATGTATATGATTTTATGACTTTTGGAGTAATATATATTGTCTCGTACAACTCCCCAAAATATACCCAACAAAACCCGATGTCATACTAATAGGTCTACTAGATAGTTCATCATAATATGTCTACTAAAATATATTAGAAAATCCAAAATATAACTTATGAGGGTTTATTTCTCCTTATATTTTTAGATATGCTATTTTTTTATTGGGTATGAATGCAAATTATAATTATGAATAAAGTAGAGAAAAAATAAATAAAAATCACAACACACCAATTAACATAAGTCATAACTTGGGAAACCCTTTTAGGAGAAAACTCAGTTGGAAAGTGAGGTTAATCTACTCTCTTCCTTTAAATGGAAAATGGATGCAAGTATAAAGAAGTGAGACATGTGGCCCATGTGATGCTATAATGAAAAAATCCTCTCTTTTTGATGTATCCTTATCCCTCTCATGTACTATTCTCGTATATGGAACAAAATGTGCTCAAATAGAATTGAACCCCTTTTCCTTGTAGTGGCTCGGTTATAACATAACCTCATACCCTAATAGTGGTTAAATTTGACTCCTTCAACCCTTAACTAGAGTTACAATATGAATTTTTTTGGATTCTAATTCATTGTGATAATGTGGCTAGGCCATTTTCCATGAACAAGGGGTGCTCATCCTCTCAATTATGGTGGTCAAAAGATGAAGGTCAACTTTAAGGTGACATAACCTTTACATAAAAACTAATTGAGGTGGTTCTTGCACCATTTAAAGGTTATTTATGTGTATAATATCACTAAAAGGTGTGGATCTTAAGAAGAAGTTTTTACTCCAAAAACTCACCTTTTTCTGTGTTAAACTACATCTAAAACGTTTCAAATCCTAATTTTCCAAATTGGGTCCCACCTATAAAAATGGTCTTATGAACTATTTCCTCCACTTTGAAAGCATCAAGATGAGTGATAAAAAATATAATCTTCCAATCTAGATAAACTACAAGGTCTAAAAATAATTCTAATTGAAATTGGGTTAATTAGTGTCCATTTCTTCGAAAGTTATACTTCTGTTTTCTTTTCTTCTTTAGCATTTTATTTAAAGGAAGGAATTGTTTTGAAATTTTAGATGATATATTTTTATATCAATATTTAAGAAAAATATTATTGAATTTTCAAAATGTATCCTTATAATTAGTTTATTTTGTGTTAGGGTGAATGCATGAAGATGGGTTACACGTTTTGGCAAGTACAAGGGTTGGGAGGGAGAAAAAAATAACTCGATCTGGCAATAGTTTAGCCCTCTATAAAGATATTTTAGAGCTTGAAAGTAAACCCTCGATTAAGATCCTATGTAACCCACAGTCACAGAGTTCCATCAAGTTATTTTTTATAAATTCTTGCCAAAAACACAATTTTGAGTTTATGGTTCGAAGGGCTTGATCAAGCCCTTGTTTAACCATGTGAAGAGATTGATCGAGGGTTTGTTAAACCCTAACTCAAGATATTTAAAATTTTACCTTAAATTCTTGAGAGATATTTTTAAGTACTCGATTAAGCTATTGAGGGCCTAAAAAACATGGTTTTACCTACCTTTCTCTAGATTTCTTTGCAACACCATTTTGTACCCTAGCAGACTTAAGGCAGAATTTGTCCTTAACTAGTGGAGTTGATCATGTTGTATTTATGTAGGAATCATCTATCCAATGGCATGTAAGTTTTACAGTTTCAAATTCGTATGATAATTTTCATCTAATTTCTTTGAAACATAATGCTTCAATTTATTTTGGACATTTTCAAAACGGTTGAATAAAAAAAAATAACATAAAATGTACAAAAGGAAAAAATTTCAAAATATAAAAATATCATCTTTTATGAGTACCCTTCAAAAGGTACTCTTGGTTTTTGAATTTATGTAAATAGTAGAAAAAATATTACGTGAACAATTGTCTCAAAAATGAAATTGAAATATTACTTCACCAACTTCGAAAACTAATAAAAAATATATTTTTGCATAAGAAGATAAATTTTTAATATGCATAACTTATTTTTTTTAAATTACACATTTTATACTCAGTTATGCCACGTGAAGACACACATACCTCTTAATATGTGTGAAAACTTGCAAGGAAAATCATTTCATTTAATGGAAAATTGATAGATTATATGACTATATTATAACTCTTTTCCACTTTTGACTTACAGATGCCTATCCACTAAGGAGGATATGATATCTCCCTCTTATGTGTCATTCCCATGGGTAAAACACTTAATGTGATAGACCACCTCTTTTGAGTTCCTCATACCTTAGCCTAGATCTGTGATATTTTCGGCATATATAGTGCTTTTGCGAGATCCAATGCTACCTTCTTTATATTAGCTTATAATTCTTATTTTCTTATTTGGTTCACTTTCAACCTCAAGGGAATGTTTTGGGAAATTTCCTAACTTTATGGATTCAATTGGGTCACAATCCCCTTATTGCTACCATATTTACTTAGGATGCATCACCAAAGGTCTATGATTAGCGAAAAGGCTACTATTTATAAAGTTAACTAAGTCAAACCTCCTTGACCCTCTTGATTTCATTATAGTGATTATGCCATGTGTTTAGAAAGGGGCTAACTTTCATGTGTTCTACGATGTGTGGAACATATTGTAACAATTTGTGTTGGGTGCGGACCTTGATTATCTTATGTATTCAAAGGTTTCAACCGGATGTATACCCTAGGAAGACTGTACACCCCTCCACGCGGGGGGGTGTGGGGGTCTGGGGGCTAGCAGTCCCCCGATGGGGGTTTGGCGGTAGCACCCGCAAAGCTAAAAATAGATGTAAAATTGCCTTGTAAAACTCTAGTAATTTCTAGTCAATCTGGGCCATTCATTAGGTGGATGATCTAACGGTAGAAGTTATGTTTAATTTAGGGTTTTTTGCCCTAGAAGGAAACCCCTCACTATATATGAGGAAATTGTATTGCGTCTCTTTGTATCTGTATTCTGAGTGAGGAAGAGAGAGGAGATTGAGAGTGGAGAGGGTCTTACAGTAGATTTGTTGTAGGTTGTATCTCTTCAGTTTGTTGGATAGTATAATAAAATAAGTACCGATGTTTCTCCATGAATGTAGCCCAAACTGGGTGAACCACGTATATCTCTGTCTCTCCTGGTTTATGTGTTTTCTATGTTTATATTTATGCAATATTTTATTTCTTCTATTGCTCTGTAATATATAATTTTCTAACAATTGGTATCAGAGCCAAAGGTCTATTTTACTGATAAACTCATAGGAGAGAAGGGTTCCTGGTTCGAGTGGGAGCAATGGCAGAAGATGGTAGGTTTAGGGTTGAAAAACTCAATGGCCAAAACTACCAGCTGTGGAAGATGCAGATGGAAAATTATCTGTATCAGAGAGATCTGTACCTACCATTGAGTAGAAAGACAAAGAAGCCGATGAATATGACAAACACATAATGGAATATTCTTAACAGAAAGGCACTTGGAACAATATGACTGTGCCTGGCAGCATCTGTAGTATTTAATATTTCAAAGGAAATGACAACAGAGGGTTTAATGTCGGCATTAGACAAACTATATGAAAAACCCTCAGTGTCGAATAAGGTATTTATTATGAAGCGTTTATTTAATATGAAGATGTTAGAGGGTGGATCTGTTGTTAATCATTTAAATGATTTTAATACAGTTACAATTCAGTTAAGTTCTGTAGGGGTAAACTTTGATGATGAAGTTAGGGCTCTATTATTTCTGTGCTCATTGCCAAAAAGGTGGAATGGTTTACTTATGGCAATTAGTAACTCTGTCTCTGGATCTAGTACTTTAAAGTTTGATGATGTTGTCGGTGCAATCCTTAGCGAGGAAATGCGATGGAAAAGCTCCAGTGAGACATTAGGTAATGCTTTGACTGCAAAGACTAGGGGAAGAAAAATGGAAAGAGGAAAGAGCCCAGGATACCATAGTAAGTCAAGAAAAGGCAGATCCAAGTCCAGATCGGGGATAGTGTGCTAGAAATGTAGGAAGAAAGGACACCTAAAGAAAGACTGCAATTCTTGGAAGGGAAAAGAAGGAGAAGCGCAACAAGAAACTAATCATGAAGTGAATGTAACAGGTGATGTGTTGCAAGATGCTTTGATTCTTTCATTAGAAAATATTATTGATGCCTGGGTGGTAGATTCAGGGGCTTCATTCCATGCCACACCTGATAAGAAACATTTTCATGATTATGTTCAAGGAGATTTTGGACAGGTTCGAATGGGTGATGATAAACCCTGTAAAATTGTTGGAATGGGTACAATTTTCATAAAACAACAGAATGGAAATCAATGGCTATTGAAGGAGGTAAGGCATGTTCCAAATCTAAAGAAAAATAAAAGTTCAAATAGGGAAGTTGGGAGGTGAAGGTTGCATAAGTACTTTAACAAATATAACCTGGAAGGTCACTAAAGGATCCTTGGTAATAGCGAAAGGAGGAAAGGTTGGTACATTGTATTTATGCAATGGTATTTCTAATTATGTTAATGCTTTAACCTCTACAGGAGAAGATATGATATTGTGGCATCATAGGATTGGGCACATGAGTAAGAAGGGGATGTAGATTCTTCACTCAAGAAATTTGTTTCCAGGTTTGAAGCATGTTGATTTAAAATTTTGTGAAAATTGTGTTTATGGAAAATAGAAGAGAGTCACATTCCTTAGAGTTGGGAACGAAAATAAGAGTGAAAAATTAGAGCTTGTGCATGCAGATGTATGGGGACCTGCTCAGATATCATCTCTTGGTGGCTCTCGTTATTATGTTATTTTTATTGATGATGCAACCAAAAAAAACTGGATTTATTATATTTGAAATAAATATGATGTATTTGATACTTTCAAAAAATGGAAATCTTTGGTTGAAAATGAGACAGGGAAAAGGTTGAAGTGTCTTAGATCAGATAATGGAGGTGAATATTGTAGCAAAGAGTTTGATAGGTATTGTTCAGAGAATGGAATTCACAGAGAGAAGACAGTTCCAAGAATACCACAACAAAATGGTGTGTCAGAAAGGATGAACACGACAATCATGGAGTGTGCAAGGTGCATGAGGTTGCATGCAGGATTTCCTTTACAATTTTGGGTAGATTCTATAGACACTGTTGTTTATTTAAGAAATAGAGGGCCTTCAAGTTCCTTGGATGGTGGTATTCCAGAGGAGGCATGGACAGGTAAAAAGGTAAACTACTCATTTTTAAAGACTTTTGGTTGTGAAGCCTTTGTCCACATTAACAAAGAAAATAGAACAAAGCTTGAGGCAAAATCAAAGAAATGTACCTTTATTGGATATGGTGTTAATGATTTTGGTTATCGCTTTTACGATTATGAAAATCGCAAAATCATTAGGAGCAAAGATGTAATATTCAATGAAAGGGTCTCGTATAAGAATCATTTGCAGGAAATGAAATAGGAAAAAGAAAACAAAGAATACACAATGCTTGACGATATCACAGGAAAAGTGATGGTGCCTGAAAATCATAATGATCAACAGCTAGAACAACAACCACAACAACAACAAGCACCTCAAACACCTTAAAGTGGTGTTAGAAGATCTACTAGGATAAGTAGACCCCCTAAACGATACTCTCCTTCATTATATTATGTATTGTTGGCTGATTCTGGTGAACCATAATGTTATGAAGAAGTAGTGCAGGTAGAAACCAGGAAGAAGTGGGAGCAAGCCATGAAAGAAGACATGGACTCCTTAGCACATAACTAGACTTGGGACTTAGTTAGGTTGCCTGCAGGTAAAACAAAAATATAGAATAAATGGGTTTACAAGTTGAAGGAAGAAGATGGAGGTAGAAAAAGGTATAAAGCTAGACTTGTGGTGAAAGGGTTTGCACAAAAAAAAGGTATTGATTTTGATGAAATATTTTCTCTTGTTGTGAAAATGACTTCAATTAGAGCTATTCTAAGTCTAGTAGCAGTTGAATAATTGCATCTTGAGCAGTAAAGACAACCTTTCTCCATGGGGATTTTGGGGAAGAGATATATAGGCAGCAACCACAAGGATATGAGGTAAAAGGGAAGGATAAACTAGTGTGCAAGTTGAAGAAGAGATTGTATGGCTTAAAATAGGCTCCAAGGCAGTGGTATCTAAAATTTGACAGGTTTATGTCTGAACAAGGTTATACTAAGATGTCACTCTGATCATTGTGTTTATCTCAAAAGGCAAAATGATGGAAGCTATATTATAGTATTATTGTATGTAGATGACATGCTTGTTATAGGTTCTAACATGCAGGAAATAAATGTGCTCAAAAGGAAATTGGCAAACTCATTTGCAATGAAGGATTTGGGTGCTGCAAAACAAATCCTTGGTATGAGGATAACTAGAGATAGGAAGAATCGCAGATTAACATTGTCTCAAAGTGAGTACATAGAAAAGGTGTTAAAAAGGTTTAATATGCAGAATGAAAAACCAATTAGTATACCTTTGGCTAGCCATTTCAAATTAAGTAAAGAGGCGTGTCCCAAGACTCAGGAAGAAATGGCTCATATGTTTAAAGTTCCATATGCATCAGCAGTTCAAAGCTTAATGTATGTAATGGTCTGCACAAGGCTTGATATTGCACATGCAGTGGGAGTTATAAGCAGGTACATGAAGAATCCAGGAAAAGAACGTTGGATGGTGATGAAGTGGATTCTCAGGTATTTGAGAGGTACCAAAAATCAATCATTATGCTTCGGTGGTTCAAACATTACTCTATAGTGACATGTTGATGCAGATATGGCAAGTGATAGAGATAACAGGAGGAGCACTACAGGATATGTATTTACTATAGGTGGAACAACTATCAGTTGGGTTTCAAAAATCCAAAGTGTTGTTGTACTTTCAACAACAGAAGTAGAGTATGCTGCTGCTACAGAGGCTAGTAAAGAAATGATTTGATTACAAAGATTTCTGGATGAATTGGGTAAGAAGAAGGAGTTGGGTAGGTTATATAGTGGCAACTAGAGTGCCATACATCTTGCAAAGAACTCTACATTTAATTCCAATACTAAACATATACAAGTCAAGTACCATTTCATACAGTCAGCATTGGAAGATGGACAGTTGAAGCTGGAAAATATTGTTGAAAATGAAACAAGATGATGGAGCTTAGTGAAAAGAAGTCACCTTCACTAAGTGGTACCGCTGGCTAGTTTTGGCGCAAAGTCTATTTTTAGACTATGTCTATTTTTAGACATATGGATCATGGTCTATGAGTTGCAGGATGCTTTTTGTGGATGATTGGTCATGTTGGTAAAAATAAATGGACTTCTATTTTTAGACATATGGGCAAAGTCTATTTTTAGACTGCCAGGCTAAAAATAGAACAGTCGAATATTATTAGCTCTTAATAATATTTGGACTATAAACATTATCTTATCCTCTTGGAGCACTTCAGTTTGAGCTACGGATGTCGCACATGCAGCTGCCAGAAGGAAATACATGTTTCTTATGGGTTACTTGAGCTATTGCATGGAGGACTTCAGTTAGGACATCAATGATTGAGTTCTGTGGAGTTGGATCAGGAGTTGATGGAGTTGTGTTCAGTTTGACTTAATTGAACTAGTTGTATTTAGTCTAACTAACAAATACACTAGTGTTGAGTGGTGTGAATTAGTTATTAATTAATTCATAATTATTAACTCATAATTCAACTAAAGAATACATCAGTTAACTCAGTGCATGGACAGTTCAGTGGAGACAAGTGTTAGAGGTGAGTGAAAGCGCAAGACAACTGTCAGTTGTGACTATAGTTGTGCATGAGATTTACACAATAAATGGATTGAGTATTTCCAATGAGGATTGCGTCATACAGCCAAGGGAAATACGAGTTTGGATTAGCCATTCTCATGCATGATTGCACAGTGGAGGCAGGCAAGCAGCGGAGGAGATTTGAACCTGTGATTGATTCAGATCTGAGCTAGTTTGTGTGTAACAGGTGGAGATAGTACTGAGTACTTGTGAGGAGTATTGTAGTATGTATTGCTACATGTTCTCAATCAATACAATATACATATAGTTGGGGGTTTTCAGCTGTATGCTTTCCCTGTGATATACTGTGTTGATATGTGTGATTGATGCTTCTATGTGCGCATGCAATTGTTTCTTAATACTGCAAAATTGATGATCAACATAGAGGAGGTTATGTATTATGCATGATTCTGCAAATAGTGTATAATTAGGATAATCTCTATGAATAAGTGTCAAATTATTCGAAATTTATACATGGTATCAGAGCTGGTTGATTTGTAGGAAAATTTCTACAGGATATCAAAGCGAGGATTGATCATCAGATCTATTATTCAGAAAGTGTTTACATTTTATTTCTTCAGGCAGAGTCTGTAATCAAGCTAGGTAGCCTCTGGATTCATCATTCTTTTGGAAGGTGAGATATCTAGTGAATGCCCATACAGTCGATCTCTATACAAGAAATACTTTTTTCTCACGAATTTTAGATCAGAAGCAGTTGAGTTTTGAGCTGGTGGAATTCGAATTTGCAGCAGTGTTTTCTTGGTGTCAAAGTTGAAATGTCTTTCAACGGATTGCAATTAGAGTATGCCCTTGAAGGCAGCTCGAACTATATTGCATGGAAGGACAGGATGGAGGCAATGTTAGATGACAATGGGTTGAAGGAGTTCATAGATGTGGATGTCCCAAAACCTACTGATGCTGCTCAAGTCGGGGATTGGTAAAAGAAGACAACAAAGTGTCGAAGGATTTTGTTGGAGGGCGTGAGGGATCACATTGTGTCAAACCTCCATGGAAAGGCTTCTCCATACTTGAAGTGGAAAGCGTTGAAAGATCTATTCCAAAGCAAGAGCAACCAGAGGAAGTTGGCGCTCAAGGATAAACTCAGAAGCATAAGTGTGAGAAAGGCGACAGTATGCCCAAGTATCTCACAAAGTTCACCCAATGTTGGGATGAGGTGGGAAATGTGGGGGTGACTGTCAATGATGAGGACTTGGTGAGCTTGGCTCTCCTTGGTCTTCTGAAGAGTTGGAATTCCTATCAGGACTCTGTCAATGGTCGGGAGAAATTTCTAGGATGGGAGAGACTTTGGTCGGATCTTGTGCAAGAGGAGATCAGACGGAGCACCAGAGATAGTTCTTCATCTATGCATGATGAGGAGAACTGTGCCTTAGCGAGTAAGGAAAATAAGGGAAAGGAGAAGGTTTCTCTTTCTGAATCGAGTTCCTCCAATGATGAGAAAAAGGTTGACAAATCGAAAGTATGATGCTTTCGTTGTCATGAGGTGGGCCATTATGCCTCAAATTGTCCATGGAGGATGTCCAAGAAGGGATCCGGGAAGGATCTAAAGGTGAGGCACTTGCTTCACAGTTTGACTTGGATTTCACACTCTTCGCATGCATGGTTTCATCCATGGTGGGAAGTGGTTGGTTTCTTGATAGTGGAGCTTCTTTCCACATGACCGACGACAAGAGTTTGTTCAGTACTTTTGGAGGAGAAAGATCTCCAGATACTCATAGCGATGGGTAATGATGAGAAGTATAGTGTCTCAGGTGTAGGCACAATTATTTTTCAGAGGGAGCATGGATCTCACTTTACCTTGACCGATGTCAAGTATGTACCAGGACTGAAGAGAAACTTGGTGTCGATTGCAATGCTGGAAGACAGAGGCTATGATGTAGTCTTCAGTAAGGGAAAGGTTTTCCTTAGACACATCATCGCTAGACAGGTGAAGCAGATTGGTTCACAGGTCAAGAACTTGTATGCTTTTTAGGTTCAAGATGCATGCAAAGACTTGAGTAGCAAGGAAAATAATGGAGACTTGGTGGTTGAGAGGGAGGGTATATTACCTCTCAACATGCAGAGCTAGAAGAAGTCTCAGACAATGTGGAGGAGCCACAATTGGTGCAGCAGCTTCAGGAGGTTGTGGAGCAGCTACAACAAGGGAAGCTGAGTGGAGATCGAGTAGAGATATCTACTCATGTAGAGACCTCCAGTAGGGGGAAACTTCGAGCCATGTGGGCTGAGGGATCACATGCAGCCATACCTCTAGGTAGGAGGTGGGGCAATATAGAGTGATCGTCCCAAGGAGGAGGGGCACGATCCTTGAGGTACCCAACCTCTTGGATGAGACCTTGCTACAGGAGCCCCGATGTGGAGTAGAAGGAACTGACTGATTGGGTAGAGACAGATGTAGATGGAGTGGCAGAGAGAGCGACAGTGCAGGGATCCTAGGATAGCGCATAGCTAGTAGGCTGCAGCAATGCAAAAGGCACAAGTGTTTTGCATAGTGCTAGGTGGCACAGAGAGGTGTGCAATAGTGCAAGATGCATGGAGATGTTGCAGTAGCGTATATGTCAGAGAGGGAGTACTTGTCAGCAACAGTTAGAGCTTCAGCATCAGAGTATGTTCCTAGCCCAACGGAGTGGTCAGTTGGGAGTGTTTTTGTTCCAAGTGTTGTTGGAGCAAGTGGACCAAGTAGTTGTGTTGCATGCAGAACATTCCAGAGTTATAGGATAGGGGTTGCAGATAATCCATATCTTGTTCAGAGGGAGTGTTGAAAATGCAACAAGAAGATGGAGCTTAGTGAAAAGAAGTTGCCTTCACTAAGTGGTATTGATGGCTATTTTTGGCGCAAAGTCTAAGACTATGTCTATTTTTATACTTATGGATCATGCTCTATGAGTTGCAGGATGTTATTTGTGAATGATTGGTCATGTTGGTAAAATATATGGACTTTTATTTTTAGACATATGGGCGGAGTCTATTTTTAGACTGCCAGGCTAAAAATAGAACAGTCGAATATTATTAGCTCTTAATAATATTTGGACTACAAACATTATCTTATCCTCTTGGAGCACTTCAGTTCGAGCTACAGTTGTGGCACATGCAGCTACCGAAAGAAAATACATGTTTCTTATGGGTTACTTGAGCTATTGCATGGAGGACTTCAGTTAGGACTTCAGTGATTGAGTTCTGTGGAGTTGGATAAAGAGTTGATGGAGTTGTGTTCAGTTTGACTTAGTTGAACTAGTTGTATTTAGTCTAACTAACAAACACACTAGTGTTGAGTGGTGTGAATTAGTTATTAATTAATTCACTAATTATTAACTCATAAATCAACTAAATAATACATCAGTTAACTCAATGCATGGATAGTTCAGTGGAGACAAGTGTTAGAGGTGAGTGAAAGGGAAAGACAACTGTCAGTTGTGATTATAGTTGTGCTTGAGATTTGCACAATCAATGGATTGAGTATTTCCAATGAGGATTGTGTGGTACAACCAAGGGAAATATGAGTTTGGATCATCCATTATCATCCATTCTCATGCAGGATTGCGCAGTGGAGGCAGGCAAGCAGCGGAGGAGATTTGAACCTGTGATTGATTCAGATCTGAGCTAGTTTGTGTGCAACAGGTGGAGATATTACTGAGTACTTGTGAGGAGTATTGTACTATGTATTGTTACATGTTATCAATCAATATAATAAACTTATAGTTGGGGGTTTTCAGTTGTATGCTTTCCCCGTGATATACTGTGTTGATATGTGTGATTAATGCTTCTATGTGCACATGCAATTGTTTCTTAATACTGCAAAATTGATGATCAACGTAGAGGAGGTTATGTATTATGCATGATTCCACAAATAGTGTATAATTAGGATAATCTTTGTGAATAAGTTTCATATTATTCAAAATTTCTACAAAGATACACACTAGCCAGAGTCCTACAGATATGCTAACAAAAGTTGTAACCAGGGAGAAACTGAGAATCTGCTCAGTTTCAATTGGTCTTCAAGTATGATGAAGAAGACAAAAAACAACCAGGTCCAAATTGAAGTCATTGTATAGAAAATGAAGCAGTGGTGGAGTTGTTATAATCAGTCTCCAAGTGGGAGATTGTTGGGTGTGGAGCCTGATTATCTTCTGTATTCAAAGGTTTCAGCTGGATGTATACCCCAGGAAGACTTGTCCCCCACACGCGGTTCCAGGGGGGCTAATCCCCCCCGAGTGGGGGGTTCGGGGGCCAGCAGTCCCCCGGCGAGGGTTCGGGGGTAGCACCCCTGAAGCTAAAAATAGATGTAAAATTGCCTTGTAAAAGTCTAGTAATTTCTAGTTAATATGGGCTGTTCATTAGGCAGATGATCTAACGGTAGAAGTTATGTTTAATTTATGGTTTTTTGTCCTAGAAGGAAACCCCTCATCAAATATGAGGGAATTGTATTGCGTATATATTGCATATGTATTCTGAGTGAGGAAGAGGGAGGAGATTGAGAGCGAAGAGGGTGTTATAGTGGATCTGCTATGGGTTATATCTCTTCAGTTTTCTAGATAATATAATAAAAGAAGGACTGGTTGTTTCTCCATGGATGTAGCCCAAACTAGGTGAACCACATATATCTATGTCTCTCTCGTTTTATGCATTTTCTGTGTTTATATTTCTACAATATTTTATGTGTTCCATTGCTACGTAATATATAGTTTTCTAATAGTTGGGGCTTAAAATCCCTGATGGTATGGTGTTGCAAAATTGACAATGCTGAGTTAGCATGGGTGATATAAACTTGTCATATTACTTGAATTATGTAATATATAATACACTTATGCTTTGGTCATCCATTACTTATTAAAACATTTAGTTGTTTTTTTGTAAAGTGCTTTAATGCTTATTCAAACAACCTATATTTGAAGCTATATCTTGCGGGTCCACATTTTGATTAAGAACACATCTTAATCTATCTTTATTCCATGTCTTACATTCTATTGGGATAGTTTAACTTGTCATATCAAGCATATCTATAGTGATTTCCTATTATTATTTGAACTCCAACTGTGAATGCTTGTGAAGTTAAGGCATCTTTATTATCATAAATCCACTCATACATGTTACATAAACTTGAATTGGGGTAAGATTCAAAGTTGATTAGGTCAAATGGTGGTGGTTTTGGGCACACAATTTTGCATACCCAATATTTTTTTCCCATGGGATTGTATGTGATGGAGCCTCTAAAAGCACTGGAATACTTCCTTGTAATGTGGTTGGGGAGGTGAGCGGTGAAGGCTCACTTGGACAGGTGGTTTTGGCCAAGGTCTAATGGAATTCCATTAAGATAGGTTTTTCCTTGGAGTTGGGGTATTCCCAAGTAAAAAATGGTTATGTTTGTGTATAGTTGTTGGATATTGGTTTAATGTTTTTTCTCTTAGAATTTTATTTTCTCTCCAATAAAATTTATAACATGTGCTATTAGAGCCACATGTTTTGAGTTCGAAACCCACCTGAATTGCACTAGGGGGCATATTTTTAGACATTAGTTTTAGTGTTCATCGTGTGTTCCATGACATGGAATAACCACATGTTGTGGATCCTAACTCTGGTGATCGTAGTAGAGACTAATTCCTACAGGTTTTGGACTAACAGTAATCATGATTCCAACAAGTGGTATGGAGTAAATTATTGCATGTAAATGGGCATACTATTTTAAGACCTGGTAAGACATGCATAACCATGGGTAATTGTTGGTAAAGCCTTTGTTAGATATAGGTGATAGGGGAATCCCAGATACCCCAGGTATAAACTTTGAGCTAGGTAATGGTAAGAGTGAGTGGTATTGACTCACTTGGAAGGTTTTTCTTGTTTAAGTAAAGGAAACTCCAACTCAAACTTTAAGGGGGGAATGTTAGCTAAACTTGAATTGGAGAAAGAGTCAAATTTGATAAGGTCAAATGGTAGTGGATTTGGGCACATGGTTAAGCATACCCATGGTTTTCTTCCCATGGGATTGTATGTAATGGAGCCTCTAAAAGGCTTTGGAGACTTCATTGTAATGTTGCTAGGGAGGTGAGCGGAAAAGGCTCACCTTGATGGGTTTTTCCCACTATAAAATACCAGTTTTACCCAATTAAGGGAATCCAAAACTCACTGCAACATAGAGGTTCCACCAAATTAAGGAAATCCAAAACCCACTGTAACAATGGCTCTACCTAATTAAGGGAATCCATGTCTCGCTGCCATGTTAAATAACAAGAAACAAATACTCCATAATTTCCTTTACTATGAATCTAAGGACTAAACCTCTACCCCAGGATGTCAAGGGAATTGAGAGAACGCTATCTCCACCCTCCAACCCATTAGGTACCTTGATATTTGCCCTCACCTAAAGTAAAATTTTACTTGTCTCATGACGCTAAACCAAAATTATTATAGCCTTATGAGAATGGTGGAGGAAACCAATATGTCCCCCACACTACTAAATTTCTTTTATTTCCTTGCTACATCGAAATGAGATCTTCTACTTTTTCTAGTAGAGCATTAAATGCTCCTATCCATCCTCCTATGCAACCAATCTTCAAACCGACAAGCTCGTCTTCAGTCTCGTAGATAAATTATGTACTTCCCTACTATTACAAGAATGCACTTTTGTGTTTCTCTTTTCCTTTGTTCTCTCTTCTTCTACACAAATTTATCTCTCTGGATGTCTATTCTTTATTCTATACCAAGGTACACTTTCCTCCCTTCCTCATATTTCCTTTACCCCTAGTGTTTGTCTATCTGTGAGTGATATCCTTTTACTAGATCAATTGTTTGTGTTTTTTCATAACCCCCTCAAGTTGTTGCACATTAATGTCTTTGGTCCATCTGTTTTTTATCTTGGTTCCCAAGCCAATATGGGATTTTCCGCTTGTCTGTATGTTATAGTGGCTGAAACACCCTCCAAAATTTTGGCCTTCACTCAAGGATACTATGGATCCTGTGATTGGTCTTTCCTTAGTCACTCATTAGTCAATTGATGATTCTAAACTCTTTTTTTGGATCTCAAGAGTCGTTTATAGTTTTACCTTTATAGATAAATTGACATCTTTGGGCATGGGAATTATCACTTGTCATGAGAAGAGGAGTTTTGGTTTTCTTCAAGGGGAAATATTTGTGAAAATGAGTTTCTCTCATCATATAGACATGTTTCAGACTCGTTTCCAAAGTTTCACGCACTATTCCACATGTATTGTCATTATCCTCACAAAGTGTATCGTTAGAGCCACACTTGTCTTAAGTTATGAGAAATATTGTTGTATTAAGCGAAGTATGTTTTCATATGTTTTGGATGATCTACGTTGTATCACTAAGTGCCCAAGTGTGTGGTCATAGTCAAGTTCTATCTGTGTTCACATCAGTTGCACTGATCTCACACTTAGACAAATTCTAGAGGATTCCTAAAAACATAGCCTCCTATAATCTTTCTAAATTGTAGAATTCACATATGCAATCCTAAATATTTTTCTTTCCTGTTGGAACTGAGTAAAGCACAGAAATACTAGCCTCCCTTGGCATCCAAAACTATGTAGATGCTTCCCCTAGTGTCCTTCCCTCAGCCAAAACTCATTGCCTCTAGAAACTGAGGAGTTCTATCCCTCAAGCCTCTCAGCTGGCTAGTCCCCTTTTCCTCCTGAAACTGCGTAGTTTTTCCTCCTAGGGTCCTATTCCGCAACAACCACTACTTTCTTGAACTATGCAATTTTTTCCCTCAGTGGGCACTGAACAATTGTTTCCCTCAATGAGGATTGTGCAAAAAATTCCCTTGGTCTGACTAAAGCTATGCATTGCGTAGTATCAGTGATCAAGCTTCACCCTTGGCCGCTTGAACTCCACAATCATGTAGTTAGTGGGCCTTCTCCCCTAACCTATCACTCTTTCCTGACCCAGTTCAAGAATCCAAGTGCTCTATCTTAGGCTAGCGGTTTCAAACTAATGTCATCTCATCATGAGCGAGTTGCAGACACATGTACTCTCTTACACTATCGCAAGATGATAAAGAAGGAGATGAAGAAGGAATACGTGCTAGATGAAACTCAAGGAGTTGAAGAGAAAAGATAATTATAAGATAAGAAAACCAAGGAACACAGGGTATGATAGAAGTTTAGGATTGCATGAAGACTCCATCTGATTCACAATGCTTTGGAGGGTAGGTACGAAAAGAAAAACACATCTCATAAATTTGAAATGCACCTCTTAGCATAGTATGAATGACAACTTATCATTGTCATATCATTATGTCTTCAACAACATGTATGGTAACAAACACTGAAAGTCATTATGTTATGCAACCACCTCACAAAATAGAAGAAAATATAGATGAACGCCTTCAAAACCAGCCTCTTCGAGGGGGAAACCTCCTTTACATTACACAAATGAACAATTCTTGGATGACACAAATGACTAAACCTCCTTTCTATATATAGGAGTCTAAGGGGTCACAATAAAACCAAAGCTGACATAACAGTAATAACATAAGGGAACAACAATAACAATAGTGGGCTTCTATGGGGACAATAGGGGCACAATAATAACAATAAGGACTACAATGGCAATAGTAATGGGGGAATCACTAGTATTTTAGGGACGTAACATGCCCATCTCCTTCAGAAAAGTGTTTTCCTCAATGCTTGAGTAGTTCTAGATGCTTTTGTATAAAATTCTCATCCTCCCATGTGGAATCTTCAACGGATAAGTTCTTCCACTTGATGAGGTACTCCGAAATGATCAATTTCGTAGTTGTCAGGTTCTTGTTTCTGTGACTACTTCAGGTTCCAATATGATTTTTCCTTCCTTGTCAAGTTCTAGCAATATTGTTTGAATTTGGAGCTTGTCACCTATAACCTTCTTTAAACATGAAACATGGAAAACTGGGTGCACTCGGGAAGCTGCAAGAAGATCCAATTTGTATGCCATAGTACTAGTCTTTTGCAACACCTTGTGTGGACCATAATACTTTGGTGACAATTTTTTATCCTTCTTAGCTTGCTTGAGGGAAATTTATTTATATGGTTGTAGCTATAGGAATACCCAGTCACCTATATCAAAACTTCTTTTGTTGCGATGTCGATTTGCCTATTGTTTCATTCTATTTTGTGCCAATGTGAGTTTATCCTTTAAGAGTTGGAGAACTTGTTGTTGATGCTCGATGTGATGTTCCATTGCTTGAACCTTAAATTTTCTCTTAAATATGATGTGATGGATGGTGGATGATATCCATAAAGTGCCAGAAATGGGGTCATTTTTGTTGTGTTTTTGCTGGAGTATGGAAGGAAGTGTTATACCACCATTCAACCAAAGGCAACCATTTGACCCATTGTGTCTGTTTATCAGATACAAAGCAATGAAGTTATCCTTCAAAACATTTGTTTACTATCTCAGTTTCCCCATAATATTGAGAATGATAAAATGAGCTATGAGCTAACTGAGTATCGAGACAAGAAAATAATTATGTCCAAAAATTTCCAGTGAAAATGGGATCTCTATTGCTTACAATAATCTTTGGGTTTCCATGTAGCTTTTGAATTGTTTCCATAAATGCAGTAGAAACTGTACTGGCTTTAAATGGATGCGATAATGCACAAAAGTGTTCATACTTGGTAAGTCTATCAATTACCACCATGATGGCACTCTTTCTTTCATACTTGGGTAAACCTATGATAAAATCCATTGAAAACTCCTCCCAACATTGGCTTGGAATGGATAAAGGTTGTAATAGACCTGGGGTCTTAATTGTTTCAACATTATTTTCTTGGAAAACCAAACATTCCACCACAAAATTTTGAATATTTGATTTAAGGCCATCCAAAAAAAATTCATTCTTAACCCTGTGGTAAGTTTCAAAAAATCCTGAATGCTCTCCTAAGGGAGAATTGTGCAATTCCATAAGAATGTTTTGTTTGAGTTGGGAATTCTTACATAGGTATAAAGGATCTTTGTACCATAACGAATCATTTTTCCAACTAAATGTATCAGATGTAATGGGATCTTGTAGTAACTTTTGAATGAGTGCCCACTCTTCTTCATCATTCTTCCATTTCTTCATTTATCCAATCTAGTTGGATAATATAAATGGCACACAACAATGCTTCCACATCCTCATCCTTTCTTGAGAGTGCATTTGCCACAACATTTTTCTTCCCTTTTTTGTAGATGATTTCGAAGTCATTACCCAACATCTTTGTGACCCATTTTTTTTCTCTTCATAGGATAATCATAAGACTATCATGATCCATTTTTACCTTGAAGTGTCTTCCCATTAGGTAGGGTCACCATTTCTTAAGCGCATGTAGTATTGCCAACATTTCCTTCTCATAAATAGCTTTGTCTAAATAATTTCCTTCGATTGGATGACTTTCGAAAGGAATGGGTCTTTCATATTGCATTAAAACAACACCAATTCCATTTCGTGAAGCATCACATTCCACAATAAGGTTTTTTGTGAAGTCTAGTGTAGCTAAGATTGGTGCTTGGCACATTTCCTCTTTAAGATGTTTGAAGGAATTTTTTTCCTCTAAAGTCCATGAAAATGCATCTTTCTTCAATAATGTTTTTAGAGGTGCTACTATTCTCCCATAATTCTTAACAAACTTACGATAATACCTTGTCAACCTAAGAAATCCTTGCAAATTTTTTTTATGGATGTGGGGATTTTCCATTCCTTAATGGATTTAATTTGCTAGGGTCTACCTTAACACCTTCATGACATATAATATGACCTAGATATTCCACTTCTTGTACTGCAAAGAAACATTGGGAGTTTTTTTCATATAATTGTTTCTCCTCTAATAGTTCGAGCACCCTGCCAACATGCTGATCATGATCCTTCCAAGGCTTGTTGTAGATTGGTTTATCAAAAAATACTAACACATTTTTTAAGGGTTTGAAAATGGAATTCATCAAACCTTGATATGTAGAGGGTACATTGGTAAGGCCAAAAGGCATGACCAAAAATTCATAATGACCCTCATGAGTTCTAAATGTTGTTTTCAGAATTTCTTCAATCTTCATTCTGATTTGATGATATCCTAAATAAAGATCCAACTTGTGAGGTTAATTGATCCATTCAATTCGTCTAATAATTCATCAATGACGAAATGGAAAATTTATCTTTAATATTAAGCTTGTTGAGCTCCCTATAATCTGGACACATGTGCCATGCTCCATCCTTCTTGTGCACCAATATTACTAGAGCAGAGAAAGAACTTTGACTAGTTTGAATTATACCATCCTCTATCATTTCTACAACCATACGTTCAATTCCATTATTTTGGGCATAAAGATATATGTATGGCTTAATATTTGGAGGAGCACTTCCTGGAATCAAATGAATAGTTTGATCATGATTATGAATAGGTGGGAGGCCCTTGGGAGTCTCAAATACATTGGAATCATTGTCCAAGGCTCTTTGGAGATATGGAGAAATAGACGATTTCAATGTGGGAACCTCTAGCAAAAATAAGTTTTCAATTATGCCTCGTTGTTCCTTATTTAGAAGCTTTGTCATATCATTAGAGTTGATTATTGTCATGCGGAAAGAGTTAATCTTGCGGGAAAAAATCAACCTCCCTAGAAGCCTAAGACTTTCTAGTGACAAACAAGACAATTAAGAGCAATCCTTCTCTAAACATGCATTTACCATACAAGAACTCAAGTGTTTAGATCCTACCTGTAGTCCAACGCTGTTGTAGTAGTCCAGCCTCGTAGATCCAGATGAGCTCCTCCTTCACTTCGAAACCTGCATTCACTAACAATCAAACGATTAAATAACACCTGAATATCTTATAAAATAAAACATATTCAACATATAGACCAAGGATTATATGAAACAACTCATTAATAACAAATTGTTGAGAAGAATGGACTTATTTGTATTAATAGGAAACAAAAGAAACCATTACAACCTGAGCCTTGGTGTTGTGCAAGTTCCTCCCAGGGTCCAGCAAGAGTTTTCCTTTACTTTGATAAGCTCACCCACTTCCAAATGAAACAAGAAAGGATGGGAATCTCTCCTCACAAGCTTCTACAAGGAAGTCCTAATTCCAGCAGCATCTACCCTTTGGAATGTTCAGCTTTTCAACCTCCCCTCCTCTGGCCCAATGCCTGTATTTATAGTGCTCTAGAGGAAGTTATTCAGGTCCAACATCAATGGATAATCCCTCTTTTGGATGGGGTAGCTCCTCTCTTGATGGGATAAGTTCCTCTATCATAGGGATGCATGAACCATCTGGAGGCGCTCAATACACGTCAAACACTCTTCTAGAAAGCTCTAGAAGTGACCACAAGTAACTTTTTTAAGATGAAACTCGCGCCTTTTGACCTTTACAGGAGTACGCACCCATCCCTTGGCTTACAGAGTGTACAAGTACGCAGGTACAATGAGCTTGGGTTGCATACACGCAGGCAAGGTAGAGAGAACCTGCGTACCCAGAGATAAACATGATTTTTAATGACTTTCTCTCTTTTTTGAAGCTTGACATGAAGAGCAGAGGTATTAGGCTTGACAAGGAGGATAATATGACTATTGATGGAGCCATATTAACTGCAAATAGTCATGGTGACAAATTTCAGTGTAACACATAGGCCAAGAAGCTTGAGGAATATTATTTATATGAAGCATAAATCTTTGAATAAAATATTTCACCTTTTACTTAGGGTTCATTTCATCTAAAAAAACTGCTAAAGGAGATTTTAGGAGTTCCTTCCTCCCCAAAATTTTCAAGGAACATGTTTTCAAAAGTACGCAAATTTGCAATCAAACTAAGAGATAAGGAGGCGTATCATGAGGAATATTTCCCTCAAATATATATGGGAATAGCTGACAAACCACAACTCCATGTTCTATTTTCATGAATAACACAATCAACATCAATTTCATTATATGATCATTAGGCGCATCTTTTTTATTAGGATCAAACTTCAAGAGAAATTTATTCAGGTTCTTAGGTAAAGGACAAAAATATTTGAGAACCGAAACAACTTCTAGGGCTAGCCATGTTCTATTGGCCATGTTTAGGTTGATAAGGTCTCACTAGTGATGTGTAGAATTTTGAGGTGGAGAGTCTTCTAAAGAAGAGTGGGATTTAGGAGAGTCACTAGATGGTGAGCGGGGAATCAAGTGGAAATGGTGGTATTCCTAGGACACTTGCAATTGATTTCCTAGTCATTCATTAATAAAGGCTTTGACACTCCTTGACAGACTTACCAAAAGGTAATTTTAGGTGTATCTCTTTGGTGTTTTAGATCCAATAGATGGGTTGTGGCCTATTTGTCTAGGCCACCATGTGTATTATGTGGGTACTATTTCCTGATCATGTGTGATGGCATTGGTGATCTACCCACTAGTCTAGAGTAGATTGGAAATTTGGGGGTTTTGGGTGCAACCACATGACTAGGAGAATTTTTTGACAATGATTCAATCAGGGTTTGAGTAGGAACCACCAAAGGATGTGATGACTATTGAGCTCATAATTCAAGGAAAAAATTAGTTTGAGTATGCGGAGAAGAATATCAAATTTATGTTACAAGTTTTATGAGTTATTTATGGGCCATTCATCTTTCTTATACTTGTGCTTCTAAAATTTGATTGGGCTTTCACCTCACTTCAAGAGTCAAATGAGTGGTTCAAGCTCTATCAGCTTCTAGCACCATTTATGTTTATGCTTGAAATAGGAATATTATAAAAGAAGTTGTCAATGAGGGAGAAAACCCAATCACAGATCCCAATATCATAATAACATGATTATTACTAATAATAATAGGTACATTAATATTACTATTACTAGTGATAATTTTCATATAATATATGGTAATTATAATAATAATATTGCAAAGTCATATTTTGCATAATAATAATACGTAATAATAATAATAACACAAATTATGGTATTATTCATATTCATACTAGGAATATTATTTAATAATATTATTCTGGATTTTAGGCATCTGTGGTTCATTTCTTTTGAGCTTAGTCTTGGAGTATCCCAAAGTAGAAACCATATTTTTGTCAATGTTTCAAATCCCAATAGGGGTCCATCATTAGGACCAATCTGAATGATGATAGAAGAAGAGCTTGTGAAAGGATAAATAGTTAAAGATATTTTTTTTTATTTTTTTTTAATTGAAATTCGGCTAATAAACTTATTTTTATTTTTAAATATTAATTTTTATTTATTCATTTAATTATTAATAATTAATATTCTAAATTAGTAAATAAATTATTATTATATTATATTATTTGTAATTTGATTGATTATCATAATTAAATTATCTTATTTATAATCTAATTGTTAAATAATACTAATTCCTAAAATTTATTTAGTTCTTAATTTATGAAAAAATAGTCCATAATAATAATTATTAGTTTATTAAGAAATAATAATTATTAAATTCTATTTAATTTCATAAGATAATAAAATAAACATAAGTAGAATTGTTAGTTAGAAACTGATTATTATATGATTGGATTGTTATTATATATTATTATTTTATATTATATTATTAAAATAACCTTAAATTTTAATACTAATAATTTTTATAAAACCTAATACTAGTTTAAATTGTACAATTATAATAATTATTATTAATTTATAAGAAAAAAATAATATTTTATTTATTTATTTTATTTTATAATATAATAAAATAAATAATATAAGTAGATTTTATTCTTAGAAACTGATTATTTTTATGATTGATTTGTTAATATTATTATTACTATTATTGAAATAACCCTAAATTTTAATACTAATAATTATTATAAAACCTAATCCCAATATTTATTTTAATTCATATGAAAAAAAGAATACCTCATTACTTGGGAAGTTTTTGGTGGTTCTAACCTTTTGATTGATGGGAGCCAACTACGATTGATCTCGATACTATTGTCTCAATTGAGATTTTGGGGGTGTTTTATAATCTGAAGGGCCTCCCTGATCTTCCTTCTTTGATGCGACTCTTCCCTTGCAATGATTGAGGTGTTTTCCAAACAAACCTAATGTTTTGTTTTTGAGGAATGCTATGCAAGTGTTGAAGTACGAGATCTTCTGTTCTTGATATCAGCTCCATGTTCTTTCAGTATTTTCTGCAAAGAACGACCTATTTCACCAATGTAACTTTTGCCACATGAACAGTCAATTTTGTAACTCCCTTGAGTTTTTGTCTATCAATATCATCTTTGACAGACCTCATACCCTACTTTATTGTTCCAGTTGCTGAGAACTAAGTGACTATGTCTTTCCTTCTTAGGATTTTTGCATTCTTATCTATTACTCCTTAGATATATGGTAGGAAAAATCTACCACATTGGTTAAGGTCTTGGGCCTTAGGTATTTTAGATAGCACCCTCCTTTCTACTCTCTCTAAGGCTATCTCAATTTCCTTATATTTGTAGCCTATACTCTTAAAAACTAAAGATAAATGTTCCTTCTCCTCCATAATATGTTCAGAATCAAAGATTTGAAAGGCCCTAAGGGCAAGAGTGTTAAGCATGTCGAACTTTTGGTATAGATAGTGGTAGGAGTCAGCATGGAAGTAGCTTTCTGTGTGAGTGAATTTCCTAAAGACCTTATGTCCTAAAGAGCCGTCCATTTTTCTAATGATAAGAACGTCCAAGAATGGGATGCTATTATTTTCCTCCAGCTCCATAGTAAATTTTATTTCGGGAGAAATAGAGCTCAGATGTGTGAAAAACTTGTTAAGTTCTTCCCTATCGTGGGTCCATTTTAGGTTGGTATCATTGACGAATTGTTTCCACCATGCTAGCTTCAAAGGGTATTATTCAAAGGCCTACTTTTCAAAGTATTCCAAGTATAAGTTGGCCACAATTGGTGAGAGGGGAGGTCTCATTACCACCCCAGATGTCTACTCATACTATCCTCCTTGGAATGTGAAAACGGTTGATCGTATGCAAATCTCAACAAGTTTTGCAGTTTCCGGGTCAACAACTTCCTTATGATAATCATAAATTATAAATAATAATACTAATACTAATAATAATAATAATAATAATAATAATTTATTTACTATTTAGAATATTAATTATTAATAATAAAAATGATGAATAAAAATTAATATTAAAATTAAAATAAAGTTATTAGCCAACTTTCAATAAAAAAAAATATTTCTTTAACTATTTATCCTTTCACAAGCTCTCTTACTATCATCATTCAGATTGGTCCTGATGATGGATCCCTATTGGGATTTGAAATGTTGACAGAAATATGGTTTCTATTATGGATACTCCGAGACTAAGATAAAAAATAGTATTATTAATAATGTACTTTTTAGTTTTTTGATATTAATATTAATATATTATTATCCTGTAATATTAAAAAAAGTAGGTTTAATTTTTATATGTTGACTTGTCGACCTTATTTTTACTCATATTTATTCATTTAAATTTACATATACATATGCATCCTCTTTTACTCCTCTTCCCTTCGACCATTGTCCTAGAGATGGATCCTCTTTTGGATTCGTAACATTAACAATGTTCAAACATCATGGTGGAGAATCCAAGTTATTTATCTACATGCTATGCATGGCTTAGCCTAAACCTCAGCTAAACATGAATGAAGATTGTGTGCTCACTGATTTGGAGGTGCCCATGGTGGATGTACTAAATTGAGGGAAAGAAAATCCTTGAATATTCTGCGAGAATGAGAACAGGTTCTCAGTGAATGTTGCATCAACAGGACCCATGGTAGGTATAAAACTATTAGTCACTATTGATGTGGAAATATTAGGGCTTATCATAGAAATATTAGTGTTATCCATAAAGAACTCAAGTAAAGTACTACGTAAAGATCTAGAAAAGTCAACACCCTCAGCTAGAGAGATGGGTGTAGTGGTACAATGATGAGATGGAATACTATGGCCAACCACTCGATGAACAAAAGGTTTGGCCCCTTGAACGGTAGCTAAAGTGACCTGTGACACAGGTGTATCTATGGTGGGGTTAAATATATTCCTATGTGTTAGAGATACATTTGGGCACATCAATACCATCATTTAGATCAGTGTTTTAGGGATCACCAAACCCTAATTTCAGTTGCTACATGCCCTAAACAAGTCACCCCTTTGAATTCCTCCTTCCAAAACAGTTTCATGACTTGAAGACATCCAGAAATAGCCTCTAGAGGGACCAGTGGAAGTAGGCCAATGTAAGGGTGTGCTACAGAGTAGTTAAGTCCATGTCAGGGTGCTCTGCAGAGAACTTAGGCTTCCTTTCACCTGCTCTAGGTGAGATTGAGAAAAATTCACATAGGATTTGGGGAATATTCTTATCTTTTGGAGTCATCTAAAAGGTTCCCTCATTTATCAACTCCTATGAGCTTAGAAATGGATGAGGAATGGGTTAATATGCATCCTATCCTCTCATCCCTTCTATAAGGCTCCTATACCAACAGGAGTCATAATTTTGAATGACTAAGGTTAAGCCTTGTAATATTCCACATACCTTTGTTTTTTGTGAATGTTTTCCATATTAAAAATTTTAAAAATGTAAAGAGGGTATGTCCTAAAAGAATAATCAAATGACAAAAAGAATGAAAAGGTCAAAAGAAAAAAAATGAAAATGTATGAACCCCAAAAGACAAAAAGAGACCATGAAAGTGTGCAAGTGAAAATGCCACTACTATTTACTTTTTATGCATAATAAATGATTGTGTGCAGCTTGTTACTTATGCCACAATCCATGATAGTCAAAATGTTAAAACTTGAATATTTCATGCTTTGAATTTTATGTTCATAGGTAGTGAATAAATTTGACCAAATAGTATAATCTTGGCAGATCATTAAATAGGTAGAGTGAATAAAAGGAGCTCATCAACTTAATCTGAGCCCTTGGATGATATAAGGTTAGAATTATATAGTTTATTTTGTAAAGAAAAGAAAAAGATTGATAAAGGTTCACTGCCCTAAACGCAACCAAATAATGTGAAGAAAAAATGGTAGGATGAGTAAGTGGGTAAGTAGTAGTAAGGTTGCAGAAATGTCATGTAATTATACAAATGCACTTATATCACCATCTTAAAAGAAATTTTCAAAAATGCATAAGGTGAGGACAAAGAAAAGGCAGTGGTTTATAATGTGATTTATCTAACATCCCCTCATTCATTTTAACCCCCATAACATCACTAATTTCCCTTTCATAACAAAAATATTAATACCTCTAGTTATTTTAGTCAAAAAGGTACAAAGCATTTCTCTGACTTCTGGTGGGACTGGACCCTCGGCTTGATGACTTAAAAAGGAAGGGTGTTAAATTCCCTTATAATTCATTCATCCCCCTCACAAAACCCCTTTTCCTAAGGTTAAGTGCTTTTGCCTAGGAAGAACCCCTTTATAAACATGTTTTATGCAAAAACCCACCAAACATATTTATCCTAGATACTAAGTATATGGAAAGCATACCAAATTTCATATACCTAAGTGCAATAACCCTTCCGCTCATTTCACCACATATTAACTTTTTAACTTTATTATTTAAATTTCCAAAAAAACCATTGTCCCGTATATATTTAAGTCCTTTATATAGATTAACCCCACCCCTTAGTTTGTTTATAAACCATATTACTACCCTGTATACCACAAATATATTAAAAACCCTACACACAATCCTTAATCCCTCATTAAAGCACCTGCAATGATATTAAGTATTAACTTTATCATATACCGCCAATGATTCGACCCATGGGCCCCCCAAAAAACATTTTGTATAAATCATAGCGCAACTTCACCTCTCGATCACTGTACGATCTCCCTCCCCCTCATCCAATGACTCGCATCCATATCGGGCCCAACCGATGTCCACCCTTTACCTGCTCGATAAGTTGGTTTTACTCCTAGCCCTCGATGCTACGTGTCAAACAATGAATGGGATCAGGCGATCCCTCTCTAATACCACCCGTACCACAAAAGTGGTGGGATGGGCCTCCCAAACCACTTCCCCCTTTCAATTGAAAATGATCACTATTCATCAATAAGTGAACCTGCCAAAAAATTAACCGTTTTTGCTATAAAAGCCTAATTACCCCTTTTTTCAATCCTTTCATGCATTTGCCTTTGAGAACTCAGATTAGGACCCCTACAAACAACCAAATTTCTCACAAACCTCTGCCATTGGTCCACAAATGTTGAAGACAGCCCAGCTCATTCATCTGTTCATACCAGTACTGTACAAACCTCTGCAACTGCCATCAACCACCCATTTATAATCAGTTTCGCCCAAATTCTAAGTATTTAACTATGGAATTCCAACTCCATTGTCAAATTCCAAGTCAATTCACCCTCTTCAAGCTATTAGTTAAGTAAAAAAGATCAAATTTACTTAAATTTTAACACTGTGAGGCATAAACAACTGTAAAAATCTCCATTGCCCTAAAAACTCTAAATCACCCCCCCCCCCACACTCAAATCCACAAGAAATGAGTATGGCTGCCCCAATTGCAATGGATGTAATGCCCATCACTACAACTCATTTAGACTTGGACCACCTTCCTTTAGCGAATAAAGATTTCCAAAAAAAATATACCACTGCCCTAGAACCCTCACTCAAAGTACATTGCCAAAGTAGGGATAGGTTCCTAAACCATGCTGATGAGATTGGCCTTTGGGAGTCAAATTTACCCAAATACCAGCTACCTCAAGTCCACATTTTCCAAGAGATTTTCCACTATTGTCATGCCAATTACATCCCCAGTCAGAGAGTAGTCATGTCGCCAAACCAAACCATACTTTTCACCATCACTGCTGAGTCCATAAATGAAATGGTGTAGCTCCAACCAAGGCCAAACCTAACTCCCCTCTCAATTGGAGACTTATTGGACCTATATCCCAAACTTAGCTATGCAAAAATGGCCCAACTATTCCAAACCTTCATCGAAGAAGAGAAACAAATCCCTAAGGACTCCCCTCCATATGTATCAGTAATTTTCTTTCCATGGGACCAGAATATTGTGGCCATGATATCTTGTGTTTTGGGATACACCACTAATGAATACATTGATGAGTTAATCCTAGCCTTCATGTCCATCTACACAATAGGACAACCTCATACTGTCATTTATGACTATGCCCAACTTATAATTGATAGGATGCATGAACAATTCCTTAGAATGAGAAATGAAAGAGTTTTCAAGTATTCCTTAGTCTTATATCATATGTTCTTGTATTATCAACCTAATAAGTTCC
Organism: Pinus taeda; assembly: GCA_000404065.3. Taxonomy (NCBI): domain Eukaryota; kingdom Viridiplantae; phylum Streptophyta; class Pinopsida; order Pinales; family Pinaceae; genus Pinus; species Pinus taeda. The sequence goes on from APFE031680896.1 coordinate 84,833, forward strand.
CATTCACCCTTTAGAAGCTGGACACCAAAGTTCAGCCCAAATCAATCATTTTTTGGACCCCACTGATCCACCAATACCAATCTCCATACTCTTACTCTAATTTCATTGATTTATTTGTACATCCAGTCATGGCAATGCTGATTGGAAGCCCTCCTCCTAGAATCAATCCAGAAATAAAGAGAGTCTTTCAATTATCTAAACAGACCAAAGTGGGTGACTGGTACCTTTACCAGAACCATACAGAAATTAGGATATATGGTTGCATGTTTGCACCATATAAGTTGCCAAGTTACCTCCCTATGAGGTTGTTTTCCCTAGAATATTATAGAAAAATCATCAATGCAGATGAAGTCAACTTTTAATGCCAAGAAGCAAGCTTATTTCAAGATAAAAGACCAACTAGGGCCCTTCATATGCAACTCTAGAGAGGTTGGCGAAGAGGCAAATTTGATATTACAAAATATGATGTTCCAAAGAAGGTTTTTTTGGAGATATGATCCTTTGGAATTCATCACAAAGAAGAGACAAAAGGTCAAGCTAGGACCTTTCATTCACCATCCCATACCTGAAATAGAAGCATATGCAAATCAAATAGAATGGGTGGAAGGTACCCTAGTAGATGAAGATAGCACCATAGTAGAAGTAGAGAATGCTCTAATTGATTTAGAAAAGTAGCTTGATGATAGCTCTTTTCTATAGGTAGCAAAAGAACTAGAAAGAACAATGAGTACCCCTCCAGTTATGTAGACTCCTCAGAATGAGGAGAAAATCCCAAAAAGAAACAGAGAAGGGGCTTCCACTTTAGGAATGGCCACCTCTGATTTGCAGTAGGAATCAAACAAGAGGCAAAGGCTAAATCCAGCCTCTGAGCAGGAATATACTAAAGACTCAGCTGAGGTCAAAAATACAGAAGTAGAAAGAAGTAGGCCTACCACTCAATCTGGAGGCATGCAAGATCCTTCCACATCACAAACTCATATGTTGGAAAGGAAACATAGTATTGAAGTTTCTTTAGAATGCCTGCTGACAAAGACCAAGATATCAAGGAAAGATACAAAGATAAAAGCTATAAATGAGAGGCTTAAGGCCCAAACATATGCTTGGTACCTGAAGCTGACTCCCACCAATCAAACAAGGCTAATGTCAGCCTTTGAAATTAAAGAGGGAAAGCTACAGATGACTTTTGTTAAACCCACAGCTCAACAACCCAAGACAACAACATATTTTAGGAAGGTGGATTTAGAAGTGTTGGAAAGAGATATTCATCCCATAGACCAAATTCAACTACACAAACAGGCTAGAGAGATGATATAATCAACCCTTACAGGTAAAGCCATAGATGTCCATTAGCTATAAAATCTGAAAAACATCTAAGCACAATCCCAGTTAGAGAAGGCCTCCTCACAGGCCAAGGATACAAGGATGAAGTCCTTAGAGGACTTAGTGATTGAATTGGGACATGATCCCATGGATATAAAAGCTACAGAGCAGCTTATTAAGAAGAAAAATAATGATATTGCTGCACTTAAGAGGCAATTGAAAATACCCCAGCTGTAACATCCTAAAACTCTAGAAGTCATAGAGAATCAAACTAGACATGAGGAGTTAATGGACTTGGACTTGAAGTTGACTAATTAACTAAAGGAGACAGAAAAGAAGTTAGACTCTTTAATTCAACTGAAGCAAAGCGACATGGCCACAACTTCCAAAGAGGTCATCCCTACAATATCCACATCAGTTCCTTCTATACTGGTAGCATCACTAGCACCCACTACTCCACCTACCACAGCATTGCCAGTCATAACAGAACCTACAACAACAACAGGTGCACAAGGAGAGAAAGTAGCAGAATTGGTTAAATCCATGGAAGAGATGCCTATCCAAGCTACAGAGATGAACATGCTAAAGGAAGAGGTGGCAAGTTTGGAAACTGACTACAAACTTGCCCAACTCAAACGAAAAGAAGAAATACGAAAGGCCCAAAGAATGGGTGAGACGATCAAAACCATAGGAAAGGACTTAACGCTAGAGAAACCACTTGTATAGACCAAATAAATGTTATGGGACAATATCATTAACTCTGTCAATGATATTTGGCCATCAATCCAAGTTATTTTTAAACAAACAGAGTTAGTAAAGGTAGCTACAAAAGTTATCTAGAAAGTAAAGGAGGAACTAGGAGATAAGCCTGGCGATGCAAATAAACTCATCCACTTCCTTAACAACAAGAATAGATACTAGCTCCATGAGTTAAATATAGAAGATAGAACTACCACCATTTTTGAAATAAGGAAGGTCCTTTCCCAAAGGAACCTTATGCTTAACTTAGAAGAAAAATGCCACAATATGCAAGTAGCCATTGATAGGTTCATGGTTAAATTCCAGATTTTGAGGGAAAAAGGTCTTCCCAGTCCTGTGGTTCTAAATGACAAACTCATGACACAATTGGACTACGGTAATAGACTTGGATAGTTGGCTAAGGAACAAGCTAGCTCTTCATCCATAAAAGCCCTGCCAATAGGCAAAGTGTTATATGACACATTTGAAAACTTGTTTTTTCTCGAACATGAGGTCAAACATTTATTCCTCACCAAGCCCAATTTTTTCAAAATATACTGAAGCTGATGAGATCTATAGGAGGATGATGAATGTAAAATTACCAAATGCAGAATGGTGGGAGACTATGACTAATTTACTGTGAAGAATTTACAGCTAAAAGTTACCACACAGTAAAAATGAGGGTAGCTAGGTAAACAAATAAAAATAGGGCAGCAGGGTCAAAGAGTATTAGGTGAAAGATCAAAGTAAAGAAGACTCCAGTGTGAAACACTACAACAACAAGCCAGCATAAAGGGCTACACTTCAACAATAAAGGCCAGCACGATCATAATAAAAGGGACATCATGAAACAATTCATTAGTTGTCTCTATCTTCTTGCAAGAAGATATTTGTATTTCCAAGATTAAATCTCAAGTTGTTTTGAGATATTTTGTAATACTTTTTGGTATGAATACTTCACAATTCGAAGTATGTAGGGTGGATTCCAAAACATTTCTATAGACTTCTTGTTCTTAAGTCTAAAATTCTACTGTACCAATGATTGGATTAGCTAGTTGGATCAAGGAATAAAGATCAAATATTTCACTAGATTCTTGTGTAAAGAAAAGTTCAAATAAGTATTCTCTCACATTCAAAGTTATTTTTATTTAAGTTTTTTCCATAGCCTTACTTGTATCTTTAAAAATTTGAATGCTATAACATGGAATGATATCTGAGAAATTGCTTAGTTGCACTCTGTTTTGACTATTATGGATATTTAACGTTTTCTTCACTACTCTAAATTAAGGAATTCTTGATTCCTCCTTAGTTTAGGTAGCTCCTTGTGACCTATAGCAAAGGATTCTCAATTTCCCTTTGTTCACGATTATCCTCTGTTCTTCATCTTAACCCCAGTCTGAGGATTCTTAAGTGCTCTCTCACCCTGTTTAGGATTATTTCACCCATTCGACCTAAAGCTTTTCACTTTACTTTGCTCGCCTACCCTATGAACATTCCCTTTAATGAATTGATCCAGTTCTGCTATCCATTTGTTGATTCCATAGCCCAATGGCTTAAAGGCCTTGCTCTATCCATCTGTCCTAAGAATTCCACCACCAAACCTTCAATTCAAAACCAAAACCCCAATGAACATTAAGAACTAGCCTAAAATCCCAGTAAAACAAAGCTAGAGTTCATAAAGAGAACCCTCTCTGAGTCATAGGTTGGCTAGAGCCTATATTTAAAAGATTGGTTTGTGTTTACCTCAGTTTATTCCTTCTTCTGGTAACTTCTAAGGAAAATTTTGAGTGACAACATAGTTGCAACCATACTAGGGACTTCAAATCCTCGGTCCTAATAAAATTTTAAGAAATTTCTAAATTTATAATTCGAGCCTCTTAAAGCAATTTATTAGAAGTTATTTAAAAAAAAAATATCACAAAAGAAAAAAAATGTGAAAGTGTTTTGAAATTTTGGCTTCAAGGAGAACTCACTATACTAGGGCTAACCTAGATCCAAACCCGGCCCCAATATTTGATAATACCAACCTAATTTCAAGAAAATCCAAAAAAGAAGAAAGTTCAGCTAGTCACATGCCATTTATTAAAGCTAATTCATGTCCTGATGAGTGGTTTTTTTAGAAGATCTTCCCTTTGATGAGAAATTTGATTTTTCATTATTTAAGTCACAGTCTGAAAGTGAAATTCATGATACTTTCCTAGATCCTGAGTTTATTGCATACCTTGAAGTCCAAAAAGCTAACAAATCAATTGATGAGTACATTATGAATTCACCATAATCCCCCCTTAGTACTACCAAGGTCCTTGAGCTTTCTGAACAATTGTCCACTACTCTTAGTTCACCGTTAATCCCTTCAACTTTTGAAGTCCATCCCCTACCTCCATTCATACCCTCACTCCCTTACCAACCTAGCACTACTCATTTACCACTCACAAGTCCTAGTTCATCCTTCCCTACTGTATCATCTTCTGGTACCTCAACCCCACATCTTAGCCCTTCCCAGCTTATAGCCATGGAAAATAGATATGCTCCCCTTGTCTTACATGCTCCACTTGGTGCCATGCTAGCAGACTACCAGAGTAAAATCGTCCAATTTGATGGCATAGGACACTACACTGCATAGCACTGTGTTAATAAGATGACATACTACTTTGAACTTCGTGAAATTGATATTGTGGATGTCCAAATGACACTATTTTCTCATACTTTAGTTGGTGATGTTATGAAATGGTTTAGATCACTACCTGATAATAGTATTGATATTTTAGAAGTATTTCATCTTAAATTTTTGAATAGATGGGAAAAAAAAATCCTCTACAGATACTTTCAAAATATGAAAATATGAGGAGGGGGCCCAATGAAATTGTTCAAGATTACTGCACCAGATTTAACAATATATACGATGAAATTCCAGTTAATCTTAGACCCCCACCTGAATTAGCATGAATAAAGTTCCCTGATGGTTTTGACACAAACGTGGAATTCCAGCTCAGGGAATGAAACCCCCCAACCCTAGAAGATATGAAAAGTGAAGATGCTAATTTATTAGCTAAAAGAGCTAGAGTTAGGAATGAAAGAAGAGGAACAGCTAAAGATGAGCCTTCAACCTCTGACATTAAAATAGATAGCTTAGTGAAAGGCATGGAAAATTTAATGGATATAATAGAGAATATAGAGAGGAAACCCCAGTGGGATAATCAACATGCACCTCCAGTTAGAAACCCAAACTTTAGGAAAAACCAAAACCAAAACACTGGAAAAAATGGACTTGATCAGAATATTAGGCCTCCTTTCCGAGAAAATTATGTAGAAACATCCCATCTTGAAGACCCAAAGCAAGACACACAGATTACCCTGATGAGATTAGATGAGGAAGGTGTTTTTTTCTGACCCAAGGTGATCAAGAATTTCATATGTTGTAGCAATTGTAAATCTAGTCTAGAGAGTCATTTGATTATAAACAAGGTTATGATTTTTCCATCTTTGAAGTGCATAAACAGTATAACCTAGGGAGTAAAAAGAATTCTGATATCCCTGACCAAACCAAGAAAATAGTGCCAAATCAACCCAAGAAAATCAAAGAATCCTCAGTTTCTAAAATCCTCCAGATTCTCCCCAGACAAAACTAGAATCCTTCTAGCCCCACCATTGCAGATATAACCCCTAATCAACCTCCTGATGATCATCCCTCCACTTCAATTCCCCCTAAAGAATTGGTGAATAAACCTCAAAACACCAAATCTGAAAATCTACATAAAGAGATCCCTAGTAAAGAAAAAGATGACCACCCCCCTCAAATCCCTGCTATGAAAATTCAAAACCTTCAAACAGAAAAAAGGCCCTTTGCTAGTCAATTTGGGAGCAGAGGTAGCTAAGTTAAAGATTCCAGTCCCTTTAACAGAACTAATCAAGAATGAAACTTACAAGACACAAGTAAACCAGACTCTAAACATTGCTGAAAATAAGGATTGGGTTAACTTGTTTTATGACCAACCATAACTTATATTTGGCCCAGATGTTAATGGAAAACCACTAGAAGGAGGAATACCACCTTTCTACATTAGCCTTAGCATCCATGAAAAAATTATTCACAATACAATGTTGGATTCATGGACAACTTAATGCCCAAATCATTAATGGAGAAACTCAACAAGGCCTTACAAGGACTTATTTTCATTTGACTCAAGTCAAGTAAAGTGTCTAGGTTTGATTAAAGACATGTGCATTACCTTCAATATTATTCCAAGAGCATCCTTATGGATATTGTGGTTGCTGACATCCCACCAAAGTATGGCATGTTGTTATCTAGATCATGGGGAGCCAAAATTCAGGGATCTTTATGACTTGATATGTCATATTCAACAATTTCTATTTTTGGACGACCCAAGAAGCTGTACCGAGAAACTTTAATGAAATACATGGTGAGTAGCCAGGATCGGCCTCAAAACTTTCCTATCTGCTCCGTACATTCATACATTGATTCTTTTATCCTGTATAATTCTGATCTAACACAAGAAACTCTTTTAGACATTGTTGATACAGAACCAAAAGAAATTGCAGTTTCACAACAAGAGGAAACTATCCAAACTTTAGAACTTTCCACTAAACAATGCAGTCAAAATGAGGAAAAGTTTGTGGCACCAGATGATGAGAATTATGAACATGAAATATTGTGGCATCTTGAGTTTGATGGGTCAGTCAATAAGTTTGGAGTAGGAGCATATTATCTTTTCAGCCTAACCATCAGTACACTACTGAAGTTAAGCACAGACCTGCAATACCTGATAATTTGAAGAACTGGCAAATATTTTCTAATGACAAGCAAATAAACAACTTTTGATCTCAGAAGTAGAGTTTGTAAATAGTAATATAGATACTGACACATCAATAGATCCTAGCATTAAAGAAAAAATAGAAGTAAATGAGATAGAAGGTGAAGAGATAGATAGATTTCATCCCACTAAATTTACAAAATCAGATGTAGAAAACCTAAAACAAGTTGAGGTTGATGAAATAATTAACGAAGACACCGAAGTAATCAACCTCAAAGACAATTTCTTACCTAATGGATTAACCCCTTTCGAAGTCTTGTTTGATTCAAATGATGTTCCTCAAAAGCCTAAAATGGAACCTTTGAAATATGATATAGAGGAGTGTAATATAGGCCCTAATGAAAATCCAAAATTGATCAAACTTTCGAAATCACTACCTCCAACTAAAAAGGTCAAATACATTGAGTTATTAAAAGAATTTCAGGATGTCTTTGCTTGGAGTTATGAGGACCTCAAATCCTATGACACCAACATCATACAACACACAATCCCTATAAAAGAAAATAAAAAACCTTTCATACAAAATCTTAGAAGGATTAATCCTTTCCTATTACCTTCAATTGAAAAGGAAATCCAGAGAATGTATGATGTTAAGATAATTGCACCAAACGGATTTGTTGATTGGGTTTCAACCTTGGTGGAAACTAGGAAGAAAACTAGTGAGATTAGACTCTGTGTGGACCTTAGGAACCTCAACAAAGTATAACTTAAAGAAAATTACCCTCTCCCCAAAATGGATCATATTTTGCAAAGGATAGTTGGATCTATCTCATTATTAGATGGGTTTTCTGGTTACAATCAGATCTTAGTTCATCCTGATGACCAAGCTAAAACAACCTTTACTACTCCTTGGGGCACATTCATGTATGTGAAAATGCCTTTTGGACTATTGAATGCAGGAGCCACTTTCCAAAGGGCTTAGCCTTTGCCAAAGATATTCATTATTTCCTTGTGATATATCTAGATGACATTACTGTGCTTTCAAAATCTGATAGTCAACATTTGGGTCATCTAAGGCAGGTTTTTATTAAATGTAGGAAATGTGGAATTTATTTGAACCCCAAGAAGTCTTTGTTTGGGTTATAAGAAGGAAAGTTATTAGGTCATATAATCTCAAAAGATGGTATCTGAATAGACCCTGTAAGAATAGAAGCCATCTTATAGATACAACATCCAAGGAACATTAGGGAATTACAAGCTTTCTTAGGGACAATTAACATTAACTTTCTTAGAAGATTTATTTCTAATCTAGAAGAATTAATTCAATCACTAAACAATATGTTTAAAATATATTTGATGATAAAATGGGCTGTTGAGACTAAGAAATCCTTTGAAGACATTAAACTAGCCTTAACTAAAACACAAATTTTGATCAGTCCAAAAATTCGATAGATATTTCAGCTTATTTTCCTTTGCTTTTGAACACACTATTGCTGTAATTTTATTGCAGAAAAATGACCATGGCTATGAAAAACCAATTGCTTTCTTTAGCAAATCCCTGAGAGATGCCCCCTTAAAATATAACATAATGGAAAAACAAGCCTTTGCTTTGGTCAAAGCTATCAAGTATTTTAGGGTATATATTTTATATTCTCATATAGTAGCCTATGTTCCTAATTTAGTAGTTAAATACATCCTAACTCAGGATGGTCTAGATGGAAACAGGGGAAATTGGATTGCTACTATTCTAGAATATGACATTGAAATCAAACCAACTAAGTTAATCAAGGGCCAAGGTTTAGCCAATCTCATGGCTGAATCAAATTGTCAAGCCCTGGATATAAAATTTATTGCACAAATAGATAATCAAGAGGAGATGGTGACTCCACTAATCAGCCAGGCCTTTGTTGAATCACCATGGTATGCTGATATCATTTATGTTTTACTAAATTTACAAGCTCCTCCTGTCAAATTATTTAAGACCAAAAGTAGATTTTTAAAGATGAAATCCTTAAAATTTTGTATCTTAGAAAATGCTTTGTTTTGGAGAAATCGTGAAGGTATTCTTCTCAACTGCTTATTAAAAGATGAATCTAACAAAGTATTACAAGAGTTTCATGCAGGTGACTTTGGAGGACAGCTTTACTGGAAAACGACTGTTGATAAGATTCTTAGAGCTGGTTTCTACTGGCCTACCTTGTTTTCTGATGTAAGGAAACATGTGACCTCCTGTCACAAATGTCAATTTTTTGAGGGAAAGAAAAAGCTTATATCTTTACACAAGTCAATCTTTGCTGAAACACCTTTTCAACAATCGGGTTTAGACTTCATTGGTGAAATTCACCCACCTTCCTTTGCCCAACACAAATGTATCCTCACTGCCACAAACTATTTCACAAAATGGATAGAGGCCATACCTTCAAGGCAAACCACAGACAATGTTATCATAACCCTCCTTGAAACCAAAATTCTATCAAGATTTGGATGTCCAACTAAAATCATTACTGATAATGCAGCAACCTTTAAATCCAAAAGAATGATAGATTTCTGCAACAATTATCATATAACACTGGGCCATTCCACAACCTATTATCCCTAAGGAAATGGAATGGTGGAATCCTCAAACAAAATTTTGGTGAACATCATCAAAAAATTGTTAGAGGACAATAAGAAAACATGGAATAAAAATTTAGTCAATGCCTTATGGGTAGACAGACTAACCACTAAAAAATTGATTGGTGCATCTCCCTACCAACTAGTTTATGGGATGAAATCTATTTTTCCATCCTCCTTGGGAACACCAGTGATGAAGTTTCTTCAAGAGTTGCAGGTTGAACCAAATAGTATCCAAAGAAGAGTCAAAAAATCAATACGTCTTCAACAAACTTGGGGGGAAGTATACATAAGATATCAAGTTGTGCAAGAAAGGATTAAAAACATTTTTGATAAGGGAACTAAGGCCGAATATTTCTACCTTGGTGACAAATTCCTAAAGTGGGATTCAAGGAGGGAAAATAAAGGTAAACATGGGAATTTTTATTTCCTATGGAATGGCCCATATGTCATTTATTCTTTTAGAAGAAATAATGCTTTCTTCCTAAGAGAAATGGATGGTACAGAAGCACAAGGCGAACCAGTGAATGGTTGATTCAAACACTATTTTGAACCTAACTACTGATTTTTACTTCCCATTGTACATATTTCATTTTTCTTCAAAAATTTTAGTCTGGATTGGATGGTGATTTTTGAAGCTGAAGCCCAAAGAGAAGGCCCTAAGCTTTAAGGATTCACTATCATAAGTATCAATAATGCATAGTCATAGAGGATAATTTTGCAAGGCAACATCAACAACAATTCAAAGGCTATTAATCTAGAAAGTTCTTGACATTTCACCAAGAAATGCCATCCTCAAGTGGAGCCACTATTAGGCTCCTATACCAATAAGAGTCATAATTTTGAATTACTATGGTTAAGCCTTGTAATATTGTACATACCTTTGCGTTCTACAAATGTTTTCCATATTAAAAAATGAAAAAATGTAAAGAGGGTATGTCCTAAAAGAATAATCAAAGGAAAAAAAGAATGAAAATGTCAAAAGAAATAAAAATGAAAATATATGAATCCGACAAAAATAGACCATGAAAGTGTGCAAGTCAAAATGCCACTACTATTTACTTATTCCACAATCCATGATAGTCAAAATGTTAAAACTTGGCTATTTCATGCTTTGAATTTTATGTTCATAGGTAGTGAATAAATCTCACCAAACAGTATAATCTTGGCAGATCATTAAAAGTGAATAAAAGGAGTTCATCAGCTTAATCTAAGCCCTTGGATGATATAAGGTTAGAATTAGATAGTTTATTTTTTAAATAAAAGAAAAAGATTGATAAGGGCTTGCTAGTCTAAATGTAGCCAAATAAAGTGAAGAAAAAATGGTAGGATGAGTAAGTGGGTAAGTAGTAGAAAGGTTTCAGAAATGTCATGTAATTATGCAAATGCACTTATGTCATAACCTTAAATGAAAATTTCAAAAATGCATAAGTAGAGGACAAAACAAAGGCAATGGTTGATAATGTGATTTATTTAACATCCCCTCATTCATTTTAACCCCTATAACACTCACTAATTTCCCTTTCATAACAAAAATATGAATACCTCTAGTTCTTTTAGTCAAAAAGGCATAGAGAATTTTTATGACTTCTGGTGGGACCAGACCCTCAGCTTGATGACTTAAAAAGGAAGGGTGTTAACGTCCTTTATAATTCATTCACCCCCCTCAAAAAACCCCTTTTCTAAAGGTTAAGTCCTTTTGCCTAGGAAAACACCTTTATAAACATGTTTTATGCAAAAACCCACCAAATATATTTATCCTAAATACTAAGTATATAGAAAGCATACCATATTTCTTATACCTAAGTGCAATACCCCTTCCGCTCATTTCACCACATATTAACTTTTTAACTTTATTATTTAAATTTCCGAAAAACCCATTGGCCTGTATATATTTAAGTCCTTTATATAAATTAACCCCTCCCCTTAGTTTGTTTATAAACTATATTACTACCCTGTATCCCACAAATATATTAAAAACCCAACCCACAATCCTTAATCCATCATTAAAGCGCCCCCGACAATATTAAGTATTAATTTTGTCATATACCGTCAGTGATTAGACCCATGGGCCCCCCGAAAAACATTTTGTATAAATCGTCGTGCAACTTCACCTCCCGATCACTGTACAATCTCCCTCCCCATCATCCAGTGACTCACATCCATATTGGGCCAACCCGATGTCCGCCCTTTACCCACCTGATAAGGTGGCTTTCCTCCCGGCCCCCAATGCTACATGTCAAACAATGAATGGGATCGGGCGATCCCTCTCGAACACCACCTAAACCACAAAAGCGGTGTGATGGACATCCCAAACCACTTCCCCCTTTCAACCAAAGGCCATCACTGTTCATCAATCAGTGAACCCGGCAAAACATTAACTGTTTTTGCTATAAAATTCTAATTACACCTCTTTTCACTATTTTCGTGCATTTGCCTTTGAAAACTCAGAAAGTTATTGCGACCCCGACAAATAGCCAAATTTCTCACAAACCTCTGCCATTTCTCCACAGATGTCGCAGACATCCCAACTCGTTCATCAGTCCATACCAATATTGTATGAACCTCTGCAGCTGTCATCAACCACCCGTTTACAATCAATTTCACCCAAATTCCAGGTATTTAACTGTGGAATTCCAATGCCATTGTCAAATTCCAAGTCAATTCACCCTCTTGGCACTATTAGTTAAGTAAAAAAGATCAAATTTACTTAAATTTTGACACTGTGAGGCACAAACAACTACAAAACCTCCATTGCCTAAAATCTCTAAATCACCCCCCCCCCCCCCCCCCCCCCCCCCCCCCCCCCACACTCAAATCCCCAAGAACTGAGTATGGCTGCCCCAATTGCAATGGATGTAAGGCCCATCACTACACCTCATTTAGACCTGGACCACCTTCCTTTAGTGGATAAAGGTTTTCAAATAAAATATACCACTGCCCTAGAACCCCTGCTCAAACTACATTTGCAAAGTAGGGATAGGTTCCTAAACCATGCTAATGAGATTGGCCCTTGGGATTCAAATTTACCCAACTACTAGTTCCCCCAAGTTCACATTTTCCCAAAGATTTTCCACTATTGTCATGCCCATTACATCCCCGGCCAGAGAGAAATCATGTCCCCAAACCAAACCATACTTTTCACCATCACTGTTGCGTCTATAAACGAAATGTTGTAGCTCCAACCAGGGCCAAACCTAACTCCCCTCTCAATTGGAGACTTGTTGGACCTGTATCCCAAACTTAGCTCTGCAAAATTGGCCCAATTGTTCCAAACCTTCATCAGAGAAGAGAAACACATCCCTAATGACTACCCTCCATATTTATTAGTCATTTTCTCTCCATGGGGCCAAAATATTATGGCCATGATATCCTGTGTTTTGGGATACACCACTAGTGAATACATTGATGAGTTAATTCCAGCCTTCATGTCCATCTACACTCTAGGACAACCTCCTGCTATCATTTATGACTATGCCCAATTTATAGCTGATAGGATGCATGAACAATTCCTTAGAATGGTCAATGAAAGAGTTTTCAAGTATTCCTTAGCCTTATATCATATGTTCTTGTATTATCAACCTGATAAGTTCCCATTCACCCTTCAAAAGCTGGACGCCAAAGGTCAGCCCAAATAAATAATTTTCTGGACCCCATTGATCCACCAATACCAGTCTCCATACTCATACTCTGATTTCATTGATTTATTTGTACATCCAGTCATGGCAATGTTGACTGGAAGCCCTCCTCCTAGAATTAGTCCAGAATTAAAGAGAGTCCTTTAATTGTCTAAACAGACCAAAGTGGGTGACTGGTACCTTTACCAGAACCATACAAAAATTAGGATATATGTTTTCATGCTTGCACCATATAAGTTTCCAAGGTACCTCCCTATGAGGTTGTTTGCCCTAGAATATTATAGACAAATCGTCCATGTAGATGAAGTCAACTTTGTCAATGCCAAGAAGAAGGCTTATTTCAAGATAAAAGACCAACTAGGCCCCTTCATATGCAACTCTAGAGAGGTTGGAAAAGAGGCATATTTGATATTATAAAATATGAAGTTCCAAAGAAGTTTTGTTTGGAGATATGATCCTTTGGAATTCATCACAAAGAAGAGACAAAAGGTCAAGCTAGGAACTTTCATTCACTATCCCATACCTGAAATAGAAGCATATGAAAATGAAACAAAATGGGTGGAAGGTACCCTAGTAGATCAAGACAACACTAGAGTAGATGTAGGGAATGCTCTAATAGATTTAGAAAAGCAACTTGATGACAGCTCTTTTCTGCAGGTATTAGAAGAGCAAAAAAGAACCATGAGTACCCCTCTAGTTATGCAGACTCCTAAGAATGAGGAGAAGATCCAAGAAAGAAATAGAGAAGGTGCTTCCACTTCAGGAATGGCCACCTCTAATTTGTAGCAGGAATCAAACAAGAGGTAAAGGCTAAATCTAGCATCTAAGAAGGAATATGCTAAAGACTCAGCTGAGGTCACAAATACAAAAGTAGAAAGAGGTAGGCCTACCACTCCATCTGAATGCATGCAAGAGGCTTCCACATCACAAAATCATATGTTGCAAAGGAAACTTAGTGTTGAAGTGCCTTTGTTGCACAAACATTGTCACCTTGACATTCTGCAATATGTGTGAGTCCATTACCACTCATACTTTCCTCCTTTGCAAGTCTTAAGCCTCAATTGTTCATATCAAGCCTTGAAAATGAGAGAAAGCCCTCAAAAGTCTCTAAAAATCTAGTTCCGCACTTTCTCTTTGCATTACCTATGGTATCGCACCTAATGGTCATGGCTCCTGAGCACCTGACGCTCTGTTTCTGTGTTATGGGTGTGGAACCCTGTAAAAGTTAAAAAGGCGCAAGTATATTCTTAGAAACTCACTTTGAATAATTTCTAGAAGCTTCTGGAAGGAATCTTGAGGTGGCAAGTTCGCTCCGGTTCATGCATCCCATATCTTAAGGAGCTAACCCCTTGATGTGAGGGGCTTATCCCTTTTAAGAAGGACTCTATCCCTTCATAGGTGGACCTGTAACCTCCTTCCTCTACACTATAAAATGAAGCATTGGGTTGGTTACTTGAGAGGGTGAAAGTTGAATATTTTTGAGGTGAAATGTTGCTAGAACTTAGGCTTCTTATTTGAGTTTTTATGAGGAGAGATTACATACCTCTTTGATCTCATTTGGAAGAGTGCAAGGCTTGTCAAAGTAAAGGAAATTCCTATTTCAGACCCTGGGAAGAGCTTGTTCAACATCAAGGCTGAAAAGGTTGTAAGGTTCTTCTACTTCAAAGTTAATACAAATAAGTTTGTTTTTCTAATTAAGCTATTGTTTTATGGTTTATTTTATGGATTCCTTGATCACCATAATGGACATGATTTATGATATTAGCTATGCAGGTGATATTTGATGTTTGCTTGTTTGTGATTGCACGTTCTCAAAAGGAAACTCTTTTGGATGGTTGAAGGATGGCTACTACAAACTAGTGTTGGACTTAAGGTAGGGTCTAAACACCTCTATAGTTTTTATTTATGAATCACATATGTTTAGAGAAATATAGATTTGCTTGTTTGCTTGTTGCTATACTATCTTCTGATACTAGGGAGATCGGTCTTGTCCGCATGATCAATTTATCCGGCCAACAAATTGGCGACTCCGCTGGTGATTGAATTTGGTTTTTGGTTTTCCTTTGTCTTTGACTTGAGAAACTTGTTCGTGTTTCTGGTTTTCTCTTGATGTGTGTTGGATTGGGTAGTTTTTAGAATCTAGATTATTTTTTGCTTTTTTTTTTTAAGTTTTTAGGGGACCGCACTTTCTCTTTACAGACAGTGCGGGCATCTCTGCACTCATCATTTAGTACACAGAGCGGTACCGCATATAGTTCTTCTGGAAGCTTGCGGACCCTGTAATTTTTTTTTTAAAACCTAAAATGTTTTCTTCCAGTTAAATTTAGGTTTCATTTACAACTTTTAGTATCTACCTAGATTTGCATGTGTTCTATCAAAAATATCTTGTGAGTAAGTTCCAATGGTATTTTTGTTTTAGATGATTTTATAGAAGTTTTGCATGTTTGGAGTGGTTTTCACTTGGGCTCTGTAGTGACTCAAAGATTAGAAGCCTGAGAAACCTTAGATTACCCTGGTGTCTTGTTGTCTTCTTGATGAGTCTGACTAGGTTGTGAAATCTATCCTTTGTGAGAAATAGATTTAGTTTTCTCTTTGCAAATCTTTGAACGAACTTGGTTATAAGTTTTGAATTTCATTTCTATAAAAGAAAACATATTTGGATATTTTTGATTGATTTGTTATTCTGAACGAATGAATCCTTAGGTTACTGAACAACTAAGTAAACCATCCTAAAAAAGAATTGAAGCTTTTATTCAATTAGGTTTTTAGAAGTTTTTAGATCTCAAGATTAGTTTTTGTAGTTTTGAGTGTTTTCTAGAACTTGTAGGATCTCTTTTGAAAGAAATTGTTTTTTTGTAGTTTCAAGTTTTGAAAAGGAAAGGGATTTATTGTGAACATAATTAGTAGTCTCGTTTTGAGTTCTTATTGAAAAAGACAAAAAGATTTTCTTTTCATTTATATATTGAAAGAAATATTTGTTTCTTAAAGAACTACATTCTCGAACTCTTTCTTTTAGCTAGAAATTCATTGAAGGAAAAACAATTTGTTTATCATTTTAGGTGCATTTTTTAGTGTTTTTGGAGTCAAGTCTTCACACCATCAAAGTTTCATTTCCATACCTATTGACTTAAGGAATAACCCATAAAAGCAACACTTAATAAAAATTGATCTAGTAATCTTTTTATTTCTAGGGCTCTTATCACCAATATAGCTTAGGCTAGTATCTCGGAGTAGGGAGTAATTAACTCTCCAAGATAGTTAAAACAAACAAGTAGCTATATCTTGCAGTAGGAAATAAATCCAATTGTAATTGATACATTTTGGGAAGATTATCTTAAAGGAGTCAATCACGAGATCATGTCCGAACCTTTGAGACAATCAAGTCTGTTTCATTGGGAAAGATAGAAAATTTGCGCGTATTATAAACGATAAACCTCGGATTAACCATTGTCGAGGAGCCTGGGCTTACTTGTTGGTAAACCTCGGAGTTGAGGAGCCTTCAAGGGGATTGAGCTTTGTTACTCTGCCCTTGCGCGTTAATCGGATCGTAGACTGTTCCCCCAGTTGTATTTGTTCTTGTTGGTAACCTTAGTGTCCATAAACTTAAGATTATTTCCTAAGGTGATGATGAAGGATGGGTCTCACTGTACTTGGAGCAGACATTGAATAGACTCACTTGGACTCTCTAGGGGGTTCTCTTCACTTGAGATGGTTTTGTGAAGAAACTTGTGCCTGTTTGTTTCATTAAACAGGTTGTTAGGGTAACTGTTCCAACCACCCTTTCTGTATTAAAACTCTACGACGTTGGATTTCATCACCAACTAGTGTTTTTAGTACAGGAAGTTACTGTTTGTGTGTGGTTTGAACTCTTATATTTTTTAGGCGTGTGATTCAATTGTTTGTTTCTTTAGAGACTTTAGTTGGATTTATTGAAATTTTTCTTTGCTTGCATGTGAGTAATTAAATATTTAACCGTGGTTGAATTACCGAGACAATCTCGTAGACTTTGGGGGCAACCTCCTGAGTATACACCAAGTCAGCTTGAAGGGCTACGAGCTCTTGTATCACCTAGTGATAGTAGAGTTGGGTCACCAGAAGCTAGAGAGTCATCCTTAATTATTCATCCTGATTATCAAGTACAAACAACAAAGTATATTTCTAATCCAATTTCACTTTCCAAAGTTACTGGTAGTATTTCTCCTACAAGTCAATTAGCTAAGGAACCTAAAATTTCTGAGCCTGAAACTGAACTTGTTGCTACTCCATCTTCAGGATTTGCTTCTCTAACTTCTAGTGGTCCTGGTTCACCCAGGGTAGGAAATATAATTACCCAAAATCTTCCTTCTAGCCTCATTTCTATTGAAGAACTTGTTAGTCTAGACGAAGACATAATTATTCTTGAAAATCAACCAAATATAGAACTTAGGGAGCGTGAATCAATTTTCTACAGTCCTTTTAGGAGTGACACTTGGTACGTATCATTGACAATTTTTTTAGAAAACCCGGGCCTTAGTTTTTCACCACCTCGAATTCCTTTTCATCCAACACCTAGAGGTTATTATCCTCCATTGAATATGTCGAGACAATCATCTATGTTTTCCCAAAGACCGGAAACATTTTTATATGGAAGTCCTTCTGTTCCTATGAGGTATCAGTCACTCACTAGTACTTTTTCAGGAGCATCTTCTCAACCAATCAAACATGAGTTATCAACTGGTAATAATGGAACTCAACCATTGAGCACAGAAGAAATCCTTATGATGTCTAGTAGTATTTCAAATCCACAACCTCATGGTAGTCAATTACCGCTTGGGGGGCAACCCTAAGGTAGTCAGTTACTGCCTGGAGGGCAACCTCAAGGTAGTCAGTTATTGCCTAGGGGGAAACTTCAAGGTACTCAATTACTACCTGGGGGGCAACCCCAAGGTAGTCAGTTACCGCCTAGAGGGCAACCTCAAGGTAGTTAATTACTGCCTGGGGGGCAACCTCAAGATAGTCAGTTACCGCCTAGGGGGCAACCTCAAGGACAGTACATACCTTCGGGACAATACATACCTCAAGGTCAACCCTAGACTCAGTACATACCTCAAGGTCAACCCTAGTTTCAATACATACCTCAAGGTCAACCCCAGTTTCAGTACATGCCTTAGGGTTCTCAAACTCAAGGTCAGTATCGAACTCAAGGTTTCCAACCACCTTCTGGTCAACCATTTGTACAAAGAGCTAGAAATGTGCCTCTTAATTATTAGCCCTACGCTCAACCCGGTTATGGTCCTCCATATGCATAACCTTTTATGGGTCCACACCCTGGAACAATATGGTGTGGGATCCATCTCAAACTCAATAGACTATGCAACCTAATGTGCAGTTATCAAGTCAACCTGGACAACCTTCGGTTTCTGGTTTAACCCAACAACCTGTCCAGCCTACTGTTCAAAATTCTGTACCTGGCATAGTTGAGTAGTCTAGGCATAGTTCACCTCAAACTCCACCTCAAACTACTGCTACAACTACTGCAGCCTCTGTTCAACCTACCACACCTGTTTCTGGAGTATCGGTAGCTCCAATTTCTACTATTCCTGCATTAATGCAAACTCCTCAAGCCTCCTTACCACAATCAAGACCTACAGTTCAAACTTCAGTCCAGATGCTTGTAGGACAAGCTGGTCCAAGTATGGTTTTCACAAGTCAACCGCAATTCACTTATCAACCGTACCAGGGACAGTATCAATTTGGTCCTACTATACAAAACCCAGTCTATCAGTATCAATCGTACCCTGGATATACTTATCAACAACCTCATCAACCCTAGTTTGGTTCAGTTAATCTTGGTTTCCCACGAGGTTATAATATTCCTAATGCAAATCCAATTCCAAGTTATCTTAGATATCCTCCTCCTTTGGCTGGTCTTGTTACCGAAGGTTTTTGCGAACCTAACCGTGAGTTACCATTTATTGCAACTTTGGATTTACCTAATTTGTCACGCCTTACGAACAATCCAATTTACTATCTTCCGTATTGGCTGCCAATGCCTAATAAGTTGCCCAGTGATATCCCGAAGTTTGAGGGTAAGTCAGGAGAGGATCCGTCAAATCATGTGATGACTTATCACCTCTAGTGTGCATCTAATTCCATCATTGATGATTCAATTCGCTTACATCTTTTTCAACGAACTCTAATTGGCCTTGCTGCCAAATGGTACATTGGCGACTCCACTGGAGAATGAACCCAGAATCTCTAGTTTGTGTAGCCTTATCTCGATGATTTACCTACTCATTCATTACATAGAGCTGATCATCTCACTCATTTATGAGCTATCTTTATGAGATGTAGGCATTATTGAATTAGGCTTAATCCACACAAATGTGTATTCTGTGTAGAAATGGGTTGTTTACTGGGATTTGTCATTTCAAAAGCTGGCATTCATGTCGATCCCTCGAAGGTTGAAGCTATCGTCAAATTACCTCCTCCTTCGACTCTTCGCCAACTCCAAAGTTTGCAAGGGAAAGCAAACTTTTTTCGTCGTTTCATTCCTAACTACGCCGAGATAACGAAAGGTTTTACCAGGTTGTTGAAACAAAATACTCCATTCTTTTGGGATGAGATAGCTAACAAATCTTTTGATGCACTTAAACATGCATTGTCCATGCATCGTTATTGCATCCTCCCAATTACAACTAGGATTACTTTTTGTACCCTCACCGCTTCTCATTCCACCGTTGGGATGGTTTTAGTTCAGGAAGATGAATTGAACAATGAATGGGTGATTTACTATCTCAGTTGAACTCTAAATCTGACTGAGCTTAAATATTCACATATGCAAAAATTGGCATTGGCAGCTATTCAAGTTGTCCAAAGATTTCGTCACTACATCTTATTACGCAAAACCATGGTAATTTATGACTATAACCCTATAATGTATATCTTGACCAAATAATTGCTAGGGGGCAAGTATTCCAAATGGATAGTTATTCTGCAGGAATTTGACATGGAATTTAAAAAATCCAAGGCAAAGAAGTCTTTGGTTTTTGCGAAACTGTGTGATTTCCCGCATACTGATACTGAAACTGTGGTGAAAGATCCCATTGCAGATGAATCCTTGTTTCTTATCAGTACTCTTGATCCATGGTATGGAGATATTATTGTTTATCTCCAAACCCAATCTTTTCGGCCTGAAATCTCACAATCTCAGTGATGGAAAATACGTTTCCAATCCCAACAATACAATATTATTGGTGATACACTCTATCGTCGTGGGGTGGATTCTGTTTTCCGACGTTGTCTAACTCATGAAGAAGCTCGAAAGGTTTTGAATGACTGTCACTCTGGAGCATGTGGCAGTCATATGTCTAGGTATGCCATAGCCCAAAAGATATTGCGCGTTGGTTATTTTTGGCCATCCTTATTCAAAGATTGTATCTATGCAGTCCGGAAATGCCACAATTGTCAAATTTTTGGTCGTAAGATTGATGCTCCAATCGCTCCTCTCGACCCTATAATTGTTGTCAGTCCTTTCGTAAAGTGGGGTATTGACTTTATTACATGTAACCCTCACTCAGCTGGTGGGCATGCGTATATCATCCTAGCGGTAGATTATTTTACTAAGTGGGCCGAGGTTATGCCTACATTTTCGACAGACAGTAAAAAACTACTACAACGTTTGTATTCAATCATATAATTGCTAGATTCAGTGTTCCTCAAGCTATTATTATTGATTAGGGAAATCATTTTCAAAACATCATGATGACTGAACTAACAGATCAACTTGGCTTGCATCATGATAGTTCTACTCCATATTACCCACAGGCTAATGGTTTGGTTGAAGCTATCAATAAATTTCTAGTCACTATGATCCAATGAATCATTAGTATTCATAGGTTGAATTGGCATAACATGTTATTTTCAGCACTTTGGGCATATCAAACCTCAGTAAAAACATCAACTGGTTTCACTCCTTTTCAACTGGTCTACGATTTAGAAAAGTGTTACCCATTGAATGAGAAATTTTGTCATTACAATTAGCCATAGAATTACTCCCAGCCACTTCTGAAGAGGAGAAACGTTTTTTGTACTTAGCTCAGCTAGATGAGAATCGACGCAATGCTACATTAGCAATCGAGGCTCATGCCAAATGAGTAAAAGCTCAGTACGACTGAAATGTTACACCTCGTAATTTTTCAGAAGGAGACCTAGTTTTACTATATGATCAAGCAAACGATAAGCTAGGGGCTGGAAAATTTGTACCTATGTGGCATTTTCCTTATATTGTTAAGCGAAAGCTGGCAAAAGGGGCCCATAAATTGGTAGATTTTGACAGTGTCTCTTTGGGTAAACCCAGAAATGGACTTTATCTGAAGAAATATTATGCTTAAATTTTGGTGTGGAGATTTTTGTTAGATTAGTTTCTTTATAGCTGGTGTGTTTTAGATTAGGAAAGTGTGCCTAGTTTAGAGAGTGCTTTTATCATTATTCCTGCTTATCTTGACTGTACTCTTGATATTGCAGATGTCGACGTCTCTTCAAACATACATTGGTTTTGTTGATGGTACTTGTCATAGTACACATAACATTTCTTTTGCAACTTGGGTTATCTATTCACCCTCTGATGAGTTAGTATCTATGCATGGGGTAAGCCTAGGTCAAACAACGAATAACATTGCAGGGTATCGTGTAGTGATTGAGTTATTATCTGAATCCATCTCATTTGGGATTCAGAGTTTTATTGTTAGGTTAGATTCTGAACTCATTGTATTACAACTTAACAGGGTTTATTCCATTAGAAATCCAATGTTATTAAGATTATTTTTGAGAGTTCGTCTCTTGGAATGTGAATTTGATTACATTGAATATTAGCATATTCCAAGACATTTAAATACATTAGCAGATGTAGTTGCTTCTCATATGATAAATAGACATTTGCAATAATCAAAACAATAAATTTAAAAACATTCAATAACATGTTACACAAGATAGCCAGTAATAATGATATATCATAGCATAGAAGAAGTGTGTCAAAATATACATCGTTTTTTATCATAGGTTGAAAAACACCTTATGGTCGACAAAAATGATAATACAAAAAGACAAAAATGTCATGTGAGTCTAGAAAAGTGATCATCCTATCCCTGGTGATGATCACGATAAGAAACCACTGCTCGGGCCACCCTACAAAGGAACCTGCTAAAAGGTCCTGGGACCCCAATCACATATCGCTATAACCTAAGTGGAATATCATCTATACCAGTCTCTGGAATATCTGCTGTCAAATGCTCTAGATGATTTTCCAAATCGGCCAGGATCTCTATAGATTGGTCTTGTGGGGCTGGTACTACTGCAGCTGGGTGTCCCCTCTCATAAGGCTGGAGAGTGGCTGGTTGTCATGGACCCACATCTAGAATTAAAACTTTTTATTGTCAGTTTTGGACGATTTAGAAAACAAAAAAATTAGTTAAAACTTAGAAAGTGTTGAAAATGATTTTACCTGAATCATCCCATTGCTCTCCTGGTGGAAGAATCATGTCTGGGTCACCGCGATAATCCATCCCAGCATATGGAAAATCTTGAATCACAAAAAGTTGGTTTCTCAACCAACGAAAATACTCAGGCAGAAATCAAACAACCTCTGAACCCTCCTTAGGATGATGGGCCATCACTACAACCCAACGCATTACCCTAGGCTCTCGAGGAAGACCAACCTCAACAAAAATTTGTTCTGGGACCACCATAGGGACACTCTCTAGACCAAAGCTCAGAACAAGGAAACTGTATCCAAAGTTTTCTAGTTGTCCGTTCTTTGCTCTAGTTAGTTGGCCTTTTACATTCGCCAACACAGCCTCGCACCAGTTGAAGATGGTACCTCAATAATAGTCTACTACCATTTGCATCTGGGATCCGGTAGCTACATGCAATGCTGCACTCCTGCATAGTCCGGTGACAATGAATGCAATAACCTTAAGTTTAGGATGATCAATAGTTTTAATATCGATTAGTTTGTCCTTTTTTTTATCATTGCAAAAATCCAATCGAAGACTAGCGACAGATTGGCCACCTGGCCTAGTCCCGAAAAGAGATAATTGTTCACCTCTCTTAGGTAAACTAGTCAAGAAATATATGTCCTCTAGCTCAATTTTGAGCTGGTGGCCACCAATCATGAAAAACTAGTCCTATATGTTCCACCTATCTACCAACCATTGCAAGAAGACTACTTGGGTCTTCATGCCTGGTATGGACCAGAACTTAAATAGTCTACATGCTTTCAAAGCCTATATTGTGGGTGGATAATTTATTGTGGCAAGGTCCAAATCCTCATGCTTGTGTTCCCACCAAACAAGTATTTTGTATGTCCTACAATGCAAAAACAACATATTATAACAATTTAGTTCGAAAATTTTTGGGCAAAAATAGAGAAATTTGAACTTTTAAAATCCATTTCGCGGGATCTGCACTCGTTGGTTACAGATAGTGCATAGGTCCACAAGAATCATAAGCAATAGGTGTGGACCCACGACTTTTTTCTTTGTAGAAAAAATTTTGGGTCTGCAGGGGTTTGCAGGGGTCGCATGTTGCACCTACGGACCCCCACGCGCGATTTTCTAAACCAAATTCTCCTGAAAAAATCAATTTTAAAGCCTAAAAATGAAATGTAAATGGTTGAAATGCAAGATAAGGATGATGTGGATTACCTAGAGATGATGGTTTTCGATTCCAACGGACGGATTTTTCGCAATCTTCACAGGAAGTTTCTTACCCAAAAGCTCTCACTTCTCACTATGAAATCAAATGGTAAAAATGAATTTATGAAAGCCCTTTTTATAAGCTTTTTTGAATAAATGAATTTTTTATTTATTTATTTTTCACTTTAAAAAGGTAACTTTTTGATACATTTTTATCTTAAACAAGTATGAGTAATGTTTTGAATTTTTGTGTAGAATATTGGATTTTTCGGGGAAAATTGATCATTTTCAACAAAGAGCATACCCTTTTTTTCACTTTTTTGGACTCTTTCAAAATTCACGAAAAAGCAAAAAATTGGAGTTCTCTTTAAGCTCTTTTTTGACTCATAAAATATGAAAAGATTGACGAATTTTTTCCCTTTTAAACTCGTTAAACAAAATTAAAAGGGCAGTCCACTTTCAACTCTTTTCTAACCATATAAACATGAAAAGATTGTCAGACTTTTGTCGTTTCAAGTTCGATATTGGTTATAAAATGACATGTCTTCAATCGATTTTTTACTTTTTCAGATCAGAGCCACTAATTATGAAAAGTACTCCTTGATCGTAATGGTCAAGTGGTTCTCTAAAGTATTATTTCATACCTTTTCGGGCTTGGGGGACACAAATTTATGAAAAAGGACACCCATGGAGTTTTCTTAAGTTTCTCTTCTAACTCCCTAAAATTGAAAAACACCGAGTTATTCCTATACTGAACTTGTTAAAATGTAACAGTAAAGGACCTGTTCAATTTTAAACAAGAACAAACCACTCCTTCTTAGGGTTCAAAATTTAAACTAAGTTGGACTCATCCAAAGGATGAGCTTATAAACAAGTAAATGTTAACCTCCTCAAGCTTGTCAAAAATAAAGAGGTACTTTCCAGAAATGGTGGGGGAAAAGAGAGAAAAATGGACTCGTTTGTTACACTTTGTGTTTTAGAAAAGCAGTTAACCACTCTTGAACACGACACTTTTTTTCACCTGGGTTGGGAAATCCTTTGCCAAACAGTTAATCAAAACATATTGAAATTCTTCAGCTAGTTTTTAGGTATTAGCTTTGGGTCAATTGTCACCAAACCATATGCAATTTCATTATGTGTTCAAGAGGTCAGTTTAAACAAACCATTCATTTGCAAAATATATGTCATCCATTTTGACCATCCCTGAGTCAGTCCTTGCTAATATGTTTCTTCAAAACTTGATCTATGATTTCGTGTTGTGGGCTTGCCTACAACAAATCACTTTTTATCGACTTCAGCTCATTATCTAGAAGGATGATTGTTGCGGAGGTAAATCCCCTCTGCGGACAGAGGTGGATCCCACTAGCCCCGAAGGGGTCTAGCAACAATCAATCACGCTGCATGCAAGTTTCTAGCTATATAATTTAACAGTCGATCTAGGAGACCAACCTGGGATCCAACGCTTGTTTGCTGTGGGGGAAAGTGTCGCTCCTATCCTCTATCTCCGGCCGGTCGCTATTCGCTCATAGATACCTGCACAAGTGAAGAA
>APFE031680898.1:43263-63298 GCA_000404065.3 Pinus taeda
ATGTACTTGATGATCATTTGATGTATATGGATCCAGTTTGAAAATTTATGAAAAGTGGTCCTTGAAAAGAAGTAGAGGGTTGTAGCTCCCTTTCAGGAGAGACTGAAAACGAGAGAGAGTTGTAGCTCTCAGCAGGTTGCAGCCTACGTACTGGTAAAGGACTGCACCAATACAAGACCATTGTAAAAGGAGTTTCTAATTTGAAAAGAAGATAGAGACACATTGCAGCAGGTGGTTTTCACCCACATTGGGTTTCCACCTTATATCTGGTGTTCTTTGATGTGACTGTCTGATTTTCTTGTTCATGCTCATTATTTATGGTATTGGTATGCAAAAATAATTCAAAGTATAAATAAGAAAGATTTGGTAAAAGAATTTGATAATACTGATTCACCCCCCCTCTCAGTATTATTGTCAACAACCTTCCATTTTAGTTCCCCTCAAGAAAACAGTGGAACAATCTCCAGAAATTATATTATAAAATCCAATTAAAAAGACTCCAAACATTGAAAAAGAAGAAAAAACTACTCCAAACCCTGTTGCTAAGATTTCGAATGTTCAAACAGACAAATCCCCTTTGCCTTTCAATTTGGGAGCAGAGGTGGTCAAACTTAAAATCTCGATCCCTTTAACAGAACTGGTTAAACATGAAACTTACAGATCTCAAATAAGTAAATCTTTAAACTTTATTGAGAACGAAGACTCTATTAACTTATTTGATGATCAACCTGAGTTAATTTTCGGTCCTGATACCGATGGAAAACTGGTGGAAGGAGGGATACCACCCTTCTACATTAACCTTAACATCCACGATTAAATCCTACATAATTCCATGCTAGACTTTGGGGCTTCACACAATCTTATGACTAAATATGTTATGGAGAAGCTAAACTTGGATATCACTAGGCCTTACAAGGACCTGTTTTCAGTTGATTCATGCCAAGTTAAGTGCCTAGGACTTATAAAAGACTTGTGTGTTTCCCTAGTGCAGTAACCTGCTAAGACCATTCTTATGGACATAGTTGTTGCTGATATACCACCTAAATATAGCATGCTGTTTTCTAGATCGTGGGGTGCCAAACTCCAGGGATCTCTGCAACTTGACATGTCGTATGCTACCATATCAGTCTTTGGACATCTTAAAAAATTGTATAGATAGACTCTGATGAAGTATGTAGTGAGTACCCAAGAGAGACTTCAAAACTTTCCTATATATTCAATGCATTATGATATTGGTTATTTCATTCTTTACAATGCTAAATCTAACCAAGAAAACACTTCAGACAACATTATTGCAGAACCAAAAGAAATTACAGTAGCAAAAGACAATCAAAGTATCCAAATTCAAGAGATTTCAGATAATAAAGATAACCCAAATACCTTAGTCAAAGAAGATTTTGTTCCCCCATACAGTAAGAATTATGAACATGAAATTCTATGGCATCTTGAATTCGATGAGTCAGTAAACAAACTAGGTTCAGGAGTAGGAGTATGGATTTACAACTTAGAAAATGATCATTCATAGGGTCATGCCTACAGATTGAACTTTAAATGTACAAACAACATGGCCGAGTACGAAGCACTTCTGTTAGGTCTCAAATTGGTCAAAAGGTTAGGAGCCATAAGAGTCTCTATTATGGGAGATTATGAGTTGGTAATAAAACAAATTAACGTTGTTTATATGAATAGGGATCCTAGGTTAGGATTTTATAGGGGAAAAGTTGTAGAAATACTAAATACTTTTTTAGAAACCAAGCTTGCCGTTATTCCAAGAAAACAAGCTTGCCGTTTAGCTATGTTTGTTAGTATTTGCAAGTTTCCATTTCAACCTAACCATCAGTACACTGCTGAGGTTAGGTACAAACCTGCTATTCCTGATAACTTAAAGAACTGGAAAGTGTTCAATAATGATCAACAAATTAACAATTTTTTAAATTTAGATGATGAATTTGTTAATAGAAACATAGACACAAACATAACATTAGATTTTGATTACACTCATAAAGTAGAAATTAACAAAGTAGAAGATGAAAGGATAGATAGATTCCATCCCACAAAGTTTACATAATCAGATATTCGAAACCTAAAACAAATTGAAACTGATGAAGCAATCGATGAAGAATCTGAAGTCATCAGTCTTAAACATAATTTTTTTCCCAAAGGATTAACTCCTTTGGAGGACTTGTTTGATTCAAACGATGTCCCTAAAAAGCCAAAAATGGAACCCTTAAAATCAGACATTGAGGAGTGTAACATAGGCTCTGAAGAAGATCCCAAAATGATAAAACTTTCAAAGTCTTTACCTCCCAATGAAAAAATGAAATGCATAGAACTGTTAAAGGAATTCCAAGATGTTTTTGCTTGGAATTATGAGGACATTGAGTCCTATGATACCAGCATAATAAAACACACCATTCCCTTAAAAGAAAACCAAAAGCTTTTTAGACATAAGCTTAGAAAGATTAACCCCATTCTGTTGCCTTCTATTGAGAAAGAGATCAAAAGAATGTACGAAGCTAATATCATTGCACCAATTAGATTCTCAGATTGGGTTTCTAATTTGGTACCTACAAGAAAACCGGTGAAATTAGACTGTGTGTTGACCTTAGGAATCTAAATAAAGTTTCACTCAAAGATAACTACCCTCTTCGTAAAATGGATCACATATTACAGAGGGTAGTAGGTTCAACCAGAATCTCACTGCTAGATGGGTTTTTTGGTTATAACTAGATTTTAGTCCACCCAGATGATCAGGCAAAAACTGCATTCACTACTCCATGGGGCATTTTCATGTATGTGAAAATGCCTTTTGGGTTAAGAAACGTAGGGGCCACCTTTCAAAGAGCAATGGACATAGCCTTTCCTAAGGAAATCCATGACTTCCTGGTAATATACCTAGTTGATATCATGGTATTCTCTAAATCAAATCAGCAACACCTGGATCATCTCAGGCAGGTCTTCACCAAGTGTAGGAAGTATGGAATTTCTATGAATCTTAAAAAATATTTATTTGGGTTGGAAGAGGGAAAATTACTATGCCACGTAATATTTGGATCGACCCAACAAGAATTGAAGCCATTTTGTAGATACCACATCCTAGACATTAGAGAACTACAAGCACTTTTAGGTAAAATAAATTGTTTGAGAAGATTTATCTCTAACTTAGTTGAACTAATTAGATTATTAAACAACATGTTAAAGAAATATTTGACTATTAAATGGACTCTAGAGGCTAAAAGTCTTTCGAATATATAAAGCTATCCTTAACACAAACACCAGTTCTCATCAGTCCAATGTTTGAAAGGGATTTAATCATATTTTCTTTCGCCTCAGAACATACCATTGCTGCAGTCCTACTGCAAAAAAATGATCAGGGTTTTGAACAAGAAATAGCCTTCTTTATCAAAGCCCTGAGAGATGCACCTTTAAAGTATAATATAATGGAAAAGAAAGCTTTTTCTCTATTCAAAGCTATTAAATATTTTAGAGTTTATATCTTGTATTCTCATATAGTAGCTTATGTTCCCAATGTTGTAGTCAAAGACATCCTAACCCAGGATGGACCAGATGGAAAGAGAGGGAAGTGGATAGCTACCATATTAGAATATGACTTAGAAATTAAACCTACAAAATTGATCAAAGGCCAAGGTTTAGCCAAGCTCATGGCTACATCGAACTGTCAGGTCCTAGACATAAATTTCATTGCAGAATTGGATAATGAAGAGGAGATGGCGACTCCACAGATCAGTCAGGCCTTTAGTGACTCACCATGGTATACTGACATTATATACATTCTACAAAATCTTCAAGCTCCTCCTCAGTTATCCAGGACTAAAAGTAGGTTCTTAAAAATGAAATCTTTGAAGTTTTGCATAATTGACAATGCTTTATTTTGGAAAAATCATGAAGGCATCCTGCTTAATTGTTTGTTAAAGGAAGAATCTGACAAAATGTTACAGGATTTTCATGTAGGTGACTGTGGGGGACATCTTTACTAGAAGACCACGGCTGATAAGATCTTAAGAGATGGTTTTTACTGGCCCACTCTATTTTCTGATGTAAAGAAATTTGTAACCTCATGTCACAAATGTCAAATTTTTGAAGGAAAAAGAAAATTATTACCATTACCTATGAAACCAATATCTACTGAAGTACCATTTCAACAGTGGGGTCTTGACTTCATTGGTGAAATTCATCCCCCTTCCTCTGCCCAACATAGATGGATCTTGATTGCCACAGATTATTTTACAAAGTGGATAGAAGTTATACCCTCAAGACAAGCTATTGATACTGTCATAATAGGTTTCCTTAAGGCCAACATTCTGTGCAGATTCAGTTTCCCAACCAAAATCATCACAGACAATGCAGCAGCTTTTAGATCAAAGAGAATGATTGATTTCAACAAAAAATATCATATAACCCTGGGTCACTCCACAACCTACTATCCCCAAGGAAATGGACTAACAGAATCTTCTAACAAGAGCTTAGTAAATATCATCAAAAAACTATTGGAAGATAACAAGAAAACCTGGAACAAGAAGCTAGTAAATGCCTTCTGGGCAAATAGGCTGACCACAAAGAAATCCATTGGTACCATTCCTTATCAGCTAGTCTATGGAATCGAGGTTGTTTTCCCATCTTCTTTGGGAACACCAGTGATGAAATTGCTCCAAGAAGCACAGGTTGAGCCAAATGATATTCAAGGGAGGATAAACCAGATAATTCACTTACTGCAAACGAGGGAAGAAGTGTATATCAGATCCCAAGTTGTGCAGGAGAGAATCAAGAAATATTTTGACAAAAGGACCAAGGCAGAATATTTCTACGTAGGAGATAAAGTTTTGAAATGGGACTCAAGAAGGGAGGATAAATTAAACACGGGAAGTTTGACTTCCTATGGAAAGGCCCTTACATCATTTATGCTTTTAGGGGTAATAATGCTTTTTTCCTCAAAGAATTGGATGGTGCGGAAGTAGAAGGAGGACCAGTTCATGGTCGAATGCTTAAGCACTATATAGATCCCAGACACTGATTTCACTAATCACTTGTACATATTTTATTCTTCAAAAAAGTTTAGTTTTGATTGGATGGTAATTTTGGAGTTGAAGTCTGAAGAGAAGGCCCTAAGCTTCAAAAGTTTCACTGTCATAAATATAAATAAAGTAGCAAAGTAAAAGGGAAAAGTTGCAGACTAAAATCACAGTAATTCAGAAGGCCATTGATCTACTAGTTCTTGACATTTCACTAGGAAATGCCATCCCCAAGTGGAGCCACTGTTATTTTCATATACCAATAGGAGTCATAATTTTTGAATAGTTGAGGTCAAATATGTAATATGTACATACCTTTGCTTTCTGCAAATTTTTTCCATATTCAAAAAAATAAAATCAAAAAAATAAAAAAATGCAAAGAGGGTATGTCCTAAAACAAAAATCAAAGGACAAAAAGAGGAAAAAAGGTAAAAAAAATGATGAAAAAATGAACCCCAAGAAAGAAAAGACCATGAAAGTGTGCAAGACAAAATGCCACTACTATTTACATTTGATGCAGAATAAAAGATTGTGTGCATCTTGTTACCTTTGCCACAATCCATGGATGTTCAAAATGTTTAAAATTGGCTATTTCATGTTTTCAATTTTATGCTTAGAGATAGAGAATAAAATCTAACCAAACTGTTTAATCTTGGAAGATAAGTAGATAGGTAGAGTAAATAAAAGGAGCTCAACAGTTTAATCTAAGCCCTTGGATGTAATAAGGTTAGACTTAGATCGATTACTCTTGTAACATAAAAGAAAATGTTTTGATAAAGGTTTGCCAGCTTAAGTGCACCCTAATAAAGAGGAGTAAATATGGTAGGATGAGTAGGTAGGTAAGTAGTTGAATGGTTGCAGAATTGTCAAGATTGATTAGATAAGATCATATCATTCACCTTCATCATCAAATTTATAAGTATGGATGAAATTGAGCATTTACCAAAGTACACAAAGTCGATTAATTAACCTCCCTCATTCATTACATTTTTCACTTAACTAATTTCTAAGGAAAGTCTTAAAGTACCTAAAATCTTAAGTTAAAGGGGCTAAGAGAATTTCTCTATCTTCTGGAGGGATCGGACCCTTGACCCAATAACTTATAGGTCCTAAGTACTAAAATTTCCCTCATAAGCATTCACCCCCTTCAAATTCACTCATATTCCCAAATAAACTTACTTTTCCCTAATAAACCCCTTTCTCTAAGGATAAAACCTTAGAAAATTAATCACCTCCCATGTAAAAACCCCTTTTTACAAAAAACCCACAAATATACACTTAGCCTAATTTTTTATGTTTTCTATGTGAAAAGCAAAAACAAATTGCAAAGAGTTCATTTTATACTTAGCACGAAAACATTCTCCGCCTTCGTTCATATTAACTGGTAACTTTATTTATATTAAACTCCCGAGAAAATAACCCTTTTCCCTATGTATTTATTAAAAATCCCTTATTATTAATATCCCATCCTAAAAGTTTGAAACATAAACTTTATTAATATCATGAATGATTAATGGGTTAATTAGTCGATCAACGATTAATTAATAACCAAAACCCTCTACCGAATAAAAGAGATTAATTAACCAATATATGGTTAATTAATAATCGGCCTCCACTAACAAAATCACCCCCGACGCCCTTAATCTGCTATAATCCATGATTAATTAATCCTGCCACGCTTAAACCTCTGCCAGACCCCTCCATTAAACCTCATGTCAAATCCTCGCCTCGATCACTATACGATCAGGCCCGATTTTATCCGACAGTTGACGATCATATTGGGCAGCCTCCATAGGCCGACCTTAACCTGCCGGATAAGGGTGGTTTCACTTTTCACCCTGTTGCTACATGGCGCCCAATGAGTGGCATCAGGCGGCCTCCCCTTGAAACCACTCCAGCCCAAAAGCAGTGTGATCTAAACCCGCTTACCTCCTCCCGCTAGATGACAAAACCTCTCATCCCTCGCTTAAATCCAAACGTACCTTTCATGTGTACCCACCAAAATAGCTAACTTTGCAAATAAAACTAAAAAAACTCATTGTTTTTAGTTTTATCGTGAAAAAGATTGCTCAGACCTCCATGCAAGCACTAGTGTACATGCAATCGTCAACCCATGTCCAACTGCCAACCTGCTAAAGCTGCTAAACTTCCATACCACCCTTCAGTCACGTACGCTTCCTGCAAACTGTGCACAGTCACCCATCAATCCGTTCAGAGCCAAAACCGGGTATTTACCCAAAATCACTAAGAAACCCTATTTAATTCCCAAAGCTTTACTCAATTGATTTAAGTTATTAAGCAATTAAGTAAAACAATTGCCCAACAACTCCAAACAATTATGAATTAAACCAATTTTCCCCCAATTTGACTAAAAACCTTTCGCCCCAGTCCTTGAATCCACAAGAACCAAGGATGGCTGCTCCAGTTGCATTGAATGTCCTACCAATTTCTACTCACCATAGGGACTTAGACCATCTCGCGTTGGCAGACAAAGACTTTCAAATCAAAGATACCTCTGTCCAAGAATCCCCACAGAAGTTATACTACAGGTACAGAGACTAGTACTTAAATCATGCAGACAAAATAGGTCTTTGGGAATCAAGTTTGGCCAAGTACCAATTCCCTAGAGTTCATATCTTCCCTGAGATTTTCCACTATTTCCATATGAACTACAGTCCCAACCAAAACACAGTGATGACTCCTGACCATACTGTATTATTTAACATCATTGTTGAATCCATCAATGAAATGCTGCAGTTTCAACGAGGTCAAAATCTGACCCCCCTTTCTATTGGAGACCTGCTTAACAGATTC
This sequence comes from Pinus taeda, assembly GCA_000404065.3. Classification (NCBI taxonomy): domain Eukaryota; kingdom Viridiplantae; phylum Streptophyta; class Pinopsida; order Pinales; family Pinaceae; genus Pinus; species Pinus taeda. The sequence continues at coordinate 51,108 of APFE031680898.1, forward strand.
CCTACAATCACCTTCATCAAACTTGCTCAGTTATTCCAGACCTTCAATAGGGAAGAACAATACATTCCAAAGGACCCTCCCCCATACATGTGGACCATATTCTCTGAACTTGGCCGAGACATCATAGCAATGATATCCAATGTGTTAGGCTAGACTACATGTGAATTTGTTTATGAGATTATTATAGCCTTCATGTCCATTTACACTCCTGGACAACCCCCTGCCATCATGTTTGACTATGCTAAGTTCATTGCAGATAAGATGCATGATCAACTCATGAGAATGGACAATGAAAGAGTATTCAAATATTCATCACTTTTATATCATCTTTTCCTGTATTATCAAGTTGATAAATTCCCATTTACACTCCAAAAGCTTGATACTAGAGGCAACCCTAGATCAGTAGCCTTCTTGATTTCATTAATCCATCAATATGACTCTCCATAAACTTATACATATTTCATAGATCTCTTTGTGCACCCAGTGGCAACTATGTTGTTAGGAAGTCCTCCCCCCAGAATCAATGTAGATATCAGGAGGGTCCTACAGTTATCCAAACAATATAGAGTGGGAGATTGGTACTTGTACCAAAATCACACTGAAATTAGGATATATGGTTGTGAATTAGCACCCTACAAACTGCTAAGATACCTCCCCATGAGATTGTTTGCTCTGGAGTACTAGAGGGAAATGATTAATTCAGATGAGGTACATTTTGTGAAGGCTAAGAAGAAAGCTCAACTAAGAATTAAAGACCATCTTGGCCCCTTTATATGCAATAGTAGGGAAGTTGGAAAGGAAGCAGAAGAAATCCTTCAAAGGCTGAAACTGAAACAAAGTTTCATATGGAGATATGACTCTTTCGTTTTCATCTACAATAGAAGACAAAAGAACAAATTATCTCCCTATATCCACCACAAAATTCCTGAAATAGAATAGTATGCAAATCAACTAGAATGTGTGGAGAACACTTTAGTAGACCGATATAACATAGAAGTTGTTGTCAATAATGTGTTGATTGATCTATAAAGAAGACTTGATGAAGATTCCTTTGTACAGGTGCCAGGAGAATCCCAATCACAAAGGGAAAGACAGGAACACAGTGAGAAACTAACAAAAGAAGGACCTCAAGAGGAAGAAGAATCAGAGCAACCAGACATATCAAAAGAGCTAGCTCAGCTACAACACATCATGAGTAATCCTCCTATTGTACAGTCTCCTCTAAATAAGGAGAAGAATCCCAAAAGATATAGAGAGGAGGCCACTCCTTCTAGCAGACCTATTGCATAGACTTATGTCAAGAGGCAAAGGTTAAATCCTTTTTTAGAACAAGAGTTCACAGAGGAAACAACTGGAACCACGGGTACAGAAAGAGTAGAAAGCAGGCAGACCACTCCCTTTGGAGGTACACAAGAGCCTTCCACTTCACAGGCTCAAATGCTAGAGAGGCAATAGAGTGTGGAAGTATCCTCATTCAGAGCTCCAACTAGCTAGAACCATGACATTAGAGAGAAAAACAAAGAAATCAAGGCCAGAAATGAAAGATTGAAGGCCCAAAGCTACCCACAATACCTTAAAATGGCTCCCACTAATCAAACAAGGCTAATGTCAGCCTTTGATGTAAAAGAAGGTAAGATGCAAATGACTTTCATGAAGCCTACCACACAGTAGCCCAGGTCTATAGCAGATTACTTGAAGACAGATTTTGAGGTGTTGGCGAAGGATATGCATCCTATCGACCAAATATAATTACACAAACAAACTAGGGAAATGGTTTATTCCACATTGACCAGCAAGGTCATTGCAACACATCAACTCCAAAATTCACTGAATAATATATCAGCACAATTCTAGTTAGAAAAGGCCTCTTCACAGGCAAAGGATACCAGGATAAATTCCTTAGAGGACTTAATCATAGAGTTGGGGCATGATCCCAAGGATGTAAAGGCTACAAAAAAGCTAATCAAAAAGAAAAATGATGACATAGCTGCATTGAAAAAGCAGCTCAAAATTCCTCCTCTGCATCATCCACAAACAACAGAAGTATTAGAAACTCGGAAGGAAGAGGAGCTTATGGACTTAGTCCTTAAGTTGAATGATCAATTAAAAGAAACAGAGAAAGAGTTGGATAAATTGATTTAGTCTAGAAAGAGTGAGTTGGCCACCACTCCAGAGACTGTCATTCCTACAGTCTCTATAGCAGTGCCCTCCACATTGGCTGCCTCCTTAGCACCAATAGTTCCACCAGCTACAGCTATGTTAATCACAGGTACATCTACAAGTGCAGGGACATCCACAGAAAAGACAGCTGAATTGGTAAAATCCATGGAGAAAATGACCATCCAGGCTACTAAGCTCAAAAATCTTAGAGAAAAAGTGTGAAGTTTTGAAACTGATTGCAAACTTGTACAAATACAATAGAAGGAAGAAGCTCAAAAGAATCAAATAATGGGAGAAAGGATAAAAGTCCTTGAAAAGGACTTGACATTGCAATAGCCACTAGGAAATATAAAGGAAATGCTTTGGGCCAACATCATTGACTCTATCAATGATGTTTGGCCATCTATTCAAGTAATGTTTGAGCAAACTGAACTGGTGAAAGTGGCCACCGAAGCAATTCACAAGATAATAGAAGAGCTGGGACACAAGCGTGAAGAGGCCAACCAATTGATAGCACTCTTAAGCAACAACAATAGATACCAGCTGGATGAACTGGGCATAGAAGATAGGATAGGGACCATCATATAAATCAAGAAGATTCTTACTAAAAGGAACCTTATCCTCAACCTTGAGGAAAAATGCCAAAGCATCCAAGCTGATATTAATAGATTTATGACAAAGTTTGGTATTTTAAAGGAAAAAGGACTCCCCAATCCTGTGGTAATCCATGACAAGCTTATGACCCAAGATGATTACGTTGAAAGACTAAACAAGTTGGCCAACAACCAAGCTAGTACTTCATGGGTAAAAGCTCTACGCATGGGAAAAGTATTGTATGATAATCTGGAAAATCTGTTTTTCCTAGAGCATGAGATAAAGCACCTATTCGTCAACAAGCCAAATTTTGCCAAGTACACCGAAGCTGATGAGATATATAAAAAGATGCTAAAAACGAAATTACCTGAAGGTGAATGGTGGATGAAATTAACAGATTTACTATAAATTTACTAGAATAAATCTATATGGTAGCCAGGTAAAACAGATAAAATAGAGTCAAAGTGTAGCAGGTAAAGAGTATCATTAGATTGAAGACATCAAGTGATTCCAGCACATAGCTATAAAGCAACTGAAAGAGCCAAATTCGAATTACCATAGCCAGCACAATCACAATAAAAGGGACAACAAGAAGGCAGTTCTCCATCTGTCTCTATCTTCATGCTTGAAGATATTTTTGGTTTCCTAGAATAATTCTCATATTGTTATGAGATATTTTGTAACATTTTTTGTATAAATACTTCACATTTTGAAGTAATTAAGGTGGATTAAAATACATTTCTGTAGACATTTTATATCAAGCTAAGGAGCTATTGTATTTAAGACTGGACTGGTTTTGCTGGGTCATGAAATAAAGCTAAAGACATTTCACTGGATTCTTGTGCACAGTTGGAACCAAGTAAGTATTACCTCTTCATGTTTAATTATTATTTTCTCATCATGTTATAAATATTCACATGTTTTCTCTATGAAATATGAATAGTAAAAAAGGAATGATATCTCAGAATTAGCTTTAATGGTCTCTGTTTTGACTGTTTACTTTCTCATTGCTTTCTACTAAACTATCTTGGTCTGGGAATTCTTAATTGCTACCTTACTTCCGTAGTTCCCCCCTTAGGTCCATAGTAAAGGATTCTTAGTTGCCCTTTCCTACTGATCTCCTTCTGTTCTTCATCTTGATCCTGGTTTAAGGATTCTTCATTGCCCTTTTACCCTGGTTAGGACTACCTCATCCATTTGAACTTGCAAATTTGCTTTTTGCTGTGCTAGCCTGCCCTGTGAACTCCTCCTTTAGTAATTGATCTGATCTAGTTAAGCCACTCTTTGATTGACTCCATAGCCCAATGGCCTGAATACTTGTTCTACCCATCTGTTTTCTTAAGTCCACCACCCAATCAAAACCAAAACATCATGAACACTAATAACTATCCTGAAATCCTACTCAAAACAAAGTTAAATTATAAAGAGAGAGCCCTCTCTGGACTTAGGTTGGCAAGAACTTGAGTCTAAAAAGCTAGGCTTGTGGTTACCTCGGATTATTCCTTCTTTTATAACTTCTAGGGAAGACTTATGAGTGATAACTGTTGACACAAGGAAGAAATAACTCATCAAAGAAACTTTATGACTTGGTCTTGGAGAGGAAAATAGGTTAAGGGTTTTGGTCTTGGTATTTTTCAATTGGAATCTCTATAAGAAGAAGAATTTGTTCATGTTTTCCTCTCAGGTGGGAAAGGTTTTAGCCAGAGATGATAGCCTATATTTTGTGTCTCTTGTCTCTTTATGGTTTATGCATTGGTAGTTTCTTGATGAAGAATAACACTATAATAACGTAAGTAAAAGAAGATCCTAATCTAAGAAGTAAAAATCATTCACAAGCAGTTATTAATAGAAGAGAAATTACCTAATTTTTATGCCCTAAATTTCTCAACAGCTACGTTGGCTTGAGGGGGCCTGACCCAAGTTGAGAGTTGTTCGTTCCAACCAACAAAAACCTAATTGCTAGCCCTTTCCGCAACAACCCGTGTAGCGAAGGTTGCAGTCTCACCCAAAGCAGTGTCAGGGGATGGTAGAACCAGGTTTCTGCATCCAGGGACGTGATAAGTGGTTTTTAAGTCTAGGCATCTCAAATTTGCCTTCGTGCAAATTGGTATCTTCCTAGGGCTTTCTACTGTAACTCAAGTAAAAGGGCTTCAAGACCTTTGCAAAGGTCTATGATCAGTCTTTGCGGACCCTAAACAAGTAGATTATCCACTTTTGCGCATCAATAAATAACCCTAGATCTGCCTTTCGCACAGATCTATTCAATTCATCAGAAATTATAACAAAAATAATATGTAACTTCATGAACAGAGATAATTACTTAAAACACACATAAATAAGATAGATTTAGTAGTTTCGCACAACATTCATACATTATAAATTTTTCTATACATCATACTCTATGTAGGTAGGTGAATTTTCTGTTATTTTCCATTCAGTAATATGGAAGTTAAGTCTAGGATAACTACAAGTTTCACATATAATCAAGTCCATATACTTATTCTACGTCAGCTTTTTCTTCTGTGTATATTTTAAAAGATTAAAATAGAAGAAAAAAACGAGGCATGCTAAACTTGGTATTATAAACTAGGTTTTAAATTCGATGCGTATTCAGAAGATTAAAAATAAATGAGCGACAAAATTTAACCTAAGAAAGATTGATAATAATACACGGTAATTCTTCAAAACGAGTCTATATTCAATTCCAACATTTAGATTACAAACTTCTCCACCCTGTGCACTCAGTTACAAGGGTCTGCGCACTCAACTGCGGACTTACCAAGGCCTCCTGTGCACTCAGTTGTAGGACCCTACCCTTCTCGCCTAAGTACAGGAAGCAGATCCTTCCTGCGTTAGCACTTGCCTAAAACAACAAAAACCATTCAAAATTCACAATTCTTTATTCCAAGTTATCTTTAAAACTATATTGACTCAACTATTTATAGCTTTCTTCCATACAATACCATGGTCCACGGACCATGGGAGACTCTTAAAACTGACGCAAAACAAGGGGCTACAACCCCTTTGACTCCTATCTAGCTTTGTGCTCCACATCCACATATCGCGGAGACTTTATATTCTTTACAAAAAACTTTTACAAAATTGGGTTAAACTGACCCTAGGGAATCTAACCCAATAGGCCCCCAACACAAATATGGTGACTTACCCTCGAGTCACTTAGCTGGCACCTTGATATTGCAGAAAAGGCCACCCAACTCAACCTGTAGTGCTGCGACCTCAACAGAGCTCTGCATTGCTGCCTGATGTACTTCCTCAACCAATTTATCTTTATGGTTTATGCATTAGTAGTTGCTTGATGAAGAATAACACTATAATAACGTAAGTAAAAGAATATCCTAATCTAAGAAGTAAAACTCATTCACAAGAAGTTATCAATAGAAGAGAAATTACCTAATTGTTATGCCCTAAATTTCTCAACAGCTCTAATAAATATCCTCCTTCAAATCTCCATGAAGGAAGGGTGTCTTGACATCTAGTTGTTCACATTCCAAATCTAAAGAAAAAACAATAACAAGAATAACTCTTATGGATGACATCTTAACAATAGGAGAAAATATTTTAGTAAAATCAATACCATCTTTTCATGCAAACCCTTTTACCACCAAGCTTACATCATATCTTTCTTTCTTCTCTTCACTCTCATGTTGAATCATGTATACCTTTTTCTTATGTAGGATGCTTCTTATTTTTGGAGGCTTTACTAATTCCCAAGTTTTTTTTCTAGTAGAGATTCCATTCATTTCTTCCACTCCTTTTTAGTTTCCACTTTGAAAGCTTCTTGAAAACATTCAGGTTCACCTTCATCAGTAGTAAAATATAATCTAAGGCTGTATACTTTTGTGAAGGTTTATGAGTCTTGATAGACCTGCAAACCAAATGTGTTCGTGTGTTTTTAGGTTGGAATTCTTGCAAGGTTTTCCACACATTTTCTTCTTATTATTGTGCATCATTGCCCACTTTTTTTCCATCCCATTCTTGAATTTTCTGCCCATGTTATTGCATTGCTGGGATATTTGAAAGCATGTTAACAATTTTCTTTACCTCTATATAACTTGTAGACCTTTTAATAAATTATAACTAATTAAATATAATATCCAAGCTTCTAATAGCTTTATTTTTAATTAGATGCCAAAGATAATACCGAAACCCACCATCCACATATCCCAAAAAAATGCACCTGATGGATTTATAATCTAACTTAGTTCTATTCTCTCTGGGAATGTGCATAAATGATTTTCATCCAAAAAATTCAATTGAGAATAATGCACCTTCTTACCACTCTAAAATTCTTTAGTAATGCCACCATACAAGGCTATAGTAGGTGATCGATTTATAGGGTAACAAGCTATCCTTGTTGTTTTTTTTCCCAAAAGTGCTTTTACAATCCAGAGTTGGAAAAAATACTCCTCACCTTCTCCATGAAGGTATGGTTCATTCTTTCTGCAGCACCATTCTTTGGAGGAGTACTAGGGATAATATTTTCATGCTTATTTTGAACCTATTGCAATAATCCTTTAATGCATTTGAGAAATATTCACCACCATTATATATCCTTTAACACTTCAATAGTTTCTCAAACCCTCTTTCAACAACAACATCAAATTTTTGAAATATATCAAACACCTCACCTATGCTTTTCATGGAATATGCCTAAACCTTCCTATATGCATCATCTATGAATGTGACAAAATATGAGGCTCCTCCTAAAAACATAATATTGGTTGTCCCACACACATCAGAATATACCAATTCTAATATACTTGTTTTCCTTTCATGGAAACCTCTCATAAATTAAACTCTTCATTGTCCACCATATATGTAATTCTCACAAATAATAAGTTCATGGGATTTCAAACCTAGAAGAAGATTTTTTACAACAAGTATTTTAAGTCCTCTTTCACTCATGTGACCCAATTTCTTATAAATTCCTCTTTCACTCATGTGACCCAATTTCTTATAAATTCCTCTTTCACTCATGTGACCCAATTTCTTATTCCATATATCTATTGAGTTTCCTTCTTTTACAACAACAACCACATTCAATATTTCTGTGCTTTCCATTAATGTATACAAAGTTCCTACGTTGAGTCCTTTAGCCATGACCAATTATCGTTTAATAAATTTACATATTCCTTTTCTTTTTATGGAATATGCCCAAACCTTCCTAGATGCATCATCTATGAATGTGACAAAATATGAGGCTCTTCCTAAAGACATAATATTGATTGGCCCACACACATCAGAATATACCAATTCTAATATACTTGTTTTCCTTTCATGGAAAACTCTCATAAATTAAACTCTTAATTGTCTACCATATATGCAATTCTCACAAATATTAATTTCAAACCTAGAAGAATATTTTTTCTAGCAAGGATTTTAAGTCATCTTTCACTCATGTGACCCAATTTCTTATGCCATAGATCTATTGAGTTTCCTTCTTCTACAACAAGAGCCACATTCAATATTTATTTTCTTTCCATTAATGTATACAAAGTTCCTACATTGAGTCCTTTAGCCATGACCAATTATCCTTTAATAACTTTACATATTCCTTTGCCAAACAATGTATGGTATCCTTCACCATCTAACATCCTACTGTAAATCAAATTCACTCCAACCTTTGGCACATGGTTAAGCTATTTCAACAATAAACTGGAACCATGTTTTGTCTTTACTGTAACATCTCATACTCCTTTAATATCATATAGGATTTTATATCCCAATCGAGAATTACATAGATTATGAAATTTATAACCCAATCAAAACTTACATAGATTACCAAATTTATAAGAAATAAAATTTTCTCTAATTGGAGTAGCATGATAGGAAAATTTGGAATACAAAATCCAATCATTATTATGATTAGAGGCATAAATACATACATCTTCACAAGAAACAATGATTAATACCTCACCTTTTTGTTGGTGGTCACCTTTTGCTCCTTTTCCCCTTTTGCTCCTTTTTCCATATCTACCAATTTTTTTTATGTGACCACATTTTTCGTAATGATGGAAAATTATTCTTACATTTATAAACATTGATCTACCTCTAGATTTTGAATTCCCTCATCCATCACATTTAATTTTCCTTCCACAATTAGATAAGGCTAGAACTTCTCCTCCTTGATTTTCTAAAAATGATTTGTGTTGCAATTCCTCATTTATTAAACTACAACTAAGATTATCAAACTTTAGGGTCCCTACAGGTGTTGGAGTGTTAATAGCTACTATCAAATTCTCCCAACTATCTGACGCAGGAGGTTGATGAAACTAAGGTGGTAGTCTTAAAAATAGACTATTGGCTACTTTAGAATGAATCAGATGCATTTAAGCGGATTCTGTCTATGGCTTACTTTACACTGAGGGTCCCGATTTTCCCCTAAACACGTCAATCCCATGTTGACTTTCCCTTTTAAAGAGGCACTTCACTCTACATCATTGATCTCCTCTCTCCATATCTAACAGTCTTCACTCACCGTGATCAACAAAATAGTTTGGTTATCAATCTACACCGTTGATCTCCTCTCTCCAGATCTAACAGTCATCACTCAACTTGATAAACATAATAGTCTGGTCTTCCTCCATCGTTGATCAATGCGCACTTGATCCAATGGTTGATAGTGATATCAGGTGAGCCACTTGCACGGGGATTACCCACCCGATAAAGTGGTTTTCTCTCTCCACCCAAGTGCTACATGTCACTTGCTTAATGGAATCTGGTGACTGCCCTGTATTACCACTTACAACTTTTCCTTCTCCTGATAACCACCTTTGATGATCAAACCCGCTTTTCCAATATAACCACGTGGATTAAAGCAAACTTAAACAAAGCGCTTAATCAATGTTTTAACGCTTAATTCGAAGATTACCCCTTAACACTAAATGACCACAATTTAGTGAAAAACATATAAATACTGAGATTTACCATTAAAGTGTGAAAATAGAGAAAATATCCATTTACGTTTTAGAACGTGGATACACAGAGGTAAACGATATTCTACACCAAGATTAACACACAGTTGCACACTAAATCAATTTATTCAATATAATAGAAGTTACAGAGTCTTGGCCCTCTCGGCTCAATTACAACGATTTATATGACCTCTATCTCAATCTCAAAACCCTATCTAACACTCAAACTCTCGCCTCTCACTCAATTCTCAATCATCTTAGCCAATCCCTTTCCATTACATTTCTTCTCTTTTATGAGTCAAATCCTATTCTAACTTCACTAACAACTCGATCTCTATTTTAATCAATCTAACAATCAAATCTCTATTTTTATGCTCTATTACACACCTATGCTAACAACTTAGGCCTTAGTCTAAAATAAGACAATTTTCTAATTATTACAATAATGAAGTAAAGATCATTTTTGAGAGATCCAACCCTCTCTACCAAAACTGACTTTTGACCACTCAGGTCAATGAAATTCAACTCATTTAGCCACAACATGTGAACAAACTATCACATTGTTGGCTAAGTCCAGATGCTCCTACATCAGACTCCCGAGCAAGAAAAGAATCATCCCTCAGAATTTCAATGTTTACTCCATAATTCTACAACTCTATTGTTGTCAAATAACTAGCATCCTCCACTGGTTGTGCTTTCCATTTGACTAGATATTGAAAACAAACCTATCCTCTAGTTCTTTTGGATACTCTTTTTTCCAAAACAGCTTCCACCTCTTTCTTAATTGTCTTTGGAATTTGTTCTTCCCAGTTCAAAGTTTGAACTTCATCTTCTATATTTTCTTCCTGTAGCACTGTCTCTATCTCTTTGTATGGATACAAATCTGCAACATTGAAGATAGGTGATATTCCAATCCCTTCTGGCAATTCAATTTCATAAGCATTAGTTTAAAACTTTCTTACAATTCTACATGGTCCTATATTTTTCATTTTTAGTTTATTGTAAGTCTTAGCAGGAAATATTTCTTTTCTCAAATACACCATCACTAAATCTCCCACTTGGAATTCTTTCTCTCTTCTTTCCATATTAGCTCCTTGTTTGTATTTTCCACTACTTTCCTGTAATCTGCCTTTGACATCTTCTTGTAGTGTCTACATCTGCTTTGAAAACCCTTCAGCTTTTGCACTTCTTGTCTCCTATTTACCCAAAATTCTGAGCACATACGCACCTCTTGGATTCATCCCAAAAACAATATGAAATGGACTCATTCCAGTAATTTGGTTTGGATTGTCATTATAAGAAAACTCAGTCTGAGCTAGTGCTAAATCCCACTACTTAGGATTTTGATACACTAAACTTCTCAATATGTTCCCCAAGCTTCTATTTACTACTTCGGTCTATCCAGATGTTTGAGGATGGTATGTTGAACTGAAACTAAGGTTAGCTCCTAGTTTCTTCCAAAGAGTTCTCCAGAAATGCCCTACAAACTGTGTATCTCTATTAGACACAATACTTACAGGCAATCCATGTAATCTTACCATTTCTGAAAAAAATAGATTAGCAATATGTGTTGCATCACTAGTCTTCTTACACGCAAGGAAATGTGCCATCTTGGGAAATCAATATACCACAACATAAATGGAAATCATTCCCCCTTTGAGTTTTAGGTAACCCCAAAACAAAATCCATGCTAACTACATCCCATGGTTGGTCTAGTATTGGAAATGGCTGGTACAATCCTATATTCTGGCTTCTCCCATTAACATGCTAACATATCCTACACTTCTCAACAAATCTCTTAACATCAGTCTCCATCTTTGGCCAATAGTAAAAATCATTTACCTAAGCAAAGGTTTTGTCTTGTCCAAAGTGACGAGATAATCCTCTGTTGTGTTTCTCCTTTATTATGTTTTCCCTCATAGAACATTTGGGAATGCACAACTTGTTGCCTTTAAACAATAAACCTCCTTGGATAAGATAATCTAACCATTGACTTCTATTATGAACTATTGGATATTGTACTGCTGTATAAATATCTTTGAAATCTACATCATCTTTATACATTTCAACCATTTCTTCAAATCCTACAACACCAACTTTTAATTCTTGCACAATGAAATTTACTCTCAAGTAAAGCTCTGCGAAAACTCTACCCACTTGGCATGTTTCTGGTTCAATTTTGCTTGGTTGTTTATGAACTATAATGCATGATTGTCAGAATACAATATAAACTCCTTTCGTAGCAAATAATGTCTCCATTTTTTTAAGGCTTGTACAATAGCATAAAATTCTTTATCATAAGAAGAATACTTCTTCTTAGCTTCATTTAATTTCTCACTGAAGTATGCGATTGGTCTCTATTCCTGACTCAAAACTACTTCAATTGCAACTCCACTAGCATCTGGTTCAACTTGAAATACTTTTTCAAAATCAGGTAAAGCTAAAACTAGTTTCTATGTGATTTTCCTCTTCAGCAACTTAAAATTCCTGTCTGTTGATTCT
>APFE031680914.1:4582-15921 GCA_000404065.3 Pinus taeda
AAAATAAATTAAAAACAAATATTTATTTATTATTTTTAATTTACATAGAAAATTAATCATATTATTTATACTTGTAAAGTTTAACTACACCATAGAAAATTTACAATGAGCATCAACTAAAATGAGATTGAGATTTGTTCATTCTTTTTTACTTTAAAAGTTGTCTTCCCTGCATGAATATAAACTAGCACAATCACATCATCTAGAGTCATCATGATGACATAGACAAAGATATTTAACCTTTGTAGTCAATCTTTGCAGTCAATTTATAAATAGTCAACCATGGTCAATGTTAATCAACTATATCTTTACCATAATCATTGATAGTCAACATTGTTCACTCATAGTTATCCTTAGTTAAGCATGGTCAACCATTGTCAATCATGGTCAATCATGATCGATTGCCACATTGTGCCAAAGATTGTCTGGATATGAAAATTAACCACAGACAACCATGGTCAATCATGGTCAATCATTGTCAACTGTAACATCCTTCATTAAAAACTCATGTAAAACTATATAAGGCCACGGTGATGGGACATGTATTCCAAGCTGAATGTTGGGAAAGACATCCTAGTGTGGGTGTTCATTTGGTTGTTTATGGCTAAGGAAATTGGCAAAGGCAATGTCTAAGGCTTTGGAAAGACAAAATGGCATTTTTGGCACATTTATTTACAAAAATAAAGGAAATTAGGAGAAAATGGAGGTGAAAGGTCACAAATTGCATGTGAGGAGGAAAATGAAGGAAAATAATGGAAAATGAAGAAAATAGAGGCGTCATTAATAAGAATACTTCTGAGGATCAGTTGGAAGCTCTTATTTAGTGTAAGCTCTTAGCTCAAGCTTTTTCTATGGTTATGCATGGGATCAAGAAAGCAAAAGAAGGTAAGAGGAAACAAAGATCAAGCAGGGAAAGGCAGGATTAAGTAGCTACAACAAGATTCATTGCAGGTATCGATTTGCATGTGTATTTTCCTTACTCGATTTTGCATGCATGGTATTGCATGTGGTTCTTTTGTTGTTGTGGCATGGTTTTTGCCAAGTGTAACATTGTTTTTAGCCTAGCCTTTCCATTTCTAGAGAGCCATGGTGTGATGAGGCTCTCATGTTTTGGTTGAGCTAGATTGTCAGATGGATTCTAAGCTGCGTGGGCTAGATCTACGAATGATAAAGTCACTGGCCTAGTGACCCCTAAGCTAGACTATGGGTTGCGGTAAAGCCAAGATTGTGTTGCCTTAGTGGGCATAGGAATCCTTTCCAGTGAATGACAAAATATATGGTAAAGCCAAGAGATGGTTTTCTCTTTGTTGGGCATAGTAATCTTAGGTTTGGGATATGTGGTAAAGCCTGGAGAGTGGGTCTCGGTTTAGGGGCTAGTGATACGAGTTTGGATTGCGGTAAAGTTTGAGAGACTAGGACACGAGAAAATTCCTCATGGTGTAAGTGGCGAAATCTCATGGCATCCATGCTTGTTTGGCCTAATGATTGGGTGGAGATCAAAGTAAAGTTTGTTATGAAGTGTTCATTATGTTGGCCTAGTGATCCGAGATGGATTACGGTAAAGCTTGGATTCTATTGATGATGGTGAGGATGTTTAGCCTCGATATGCCCTAGTTGGTTCTATTGGGTTGAGTCTCACATTCATGCTTGGAATATGGCACGGGGGTGAATGGATGAAGATAGATTTGGCTTAGCTATTCTATAGTTGGCGGAATGTGGAAGTCCCATCCCGGGTTTAGTTTTCGCATCATTAATGAAAGGTTATTTGTCCTTGTAATTATATGATAATTTTGATGGATTATATGTGACCTATATGGTTGTACTTTGAAGAGTATTTATTTTGTTATTATGTTGGTTATGTGTGTGTTTTATGACAACAACTACATATGGATTTCAACATGTTTTTACTTGTAAATGAATGGATAGTGTATCTATGGCCTAATATATGCTAATGTAGCAAATGGCATGAGGGAACAATGGTTACACCTGTAGATTACATGCTTGCGACATGTTTGACGAAATGCTTGTAATGGCTAGTAGGGGTCTGATTAAGATCTTGTTTAACTTATTGCTTTTGTATAATTTTTTCCCTGTTTGTTTACTTCTCCTAAGTTATCATTCCATTTTGGGCAGTGACCTATGCTCTAAGCGTGAAAAAGTGGCTCAAATCCCGAGGTTGCTAGCATAATATTGGAAAATTCGGTCTCTAGATGTGGCAGGCAAGTATGTGAGAGTGACTTTGGGCTTCTAGATGTTGTCATGCCTATAAAATGAGAGCGACTGAGGCTTAAGATGTCCAAAACATCAGTGGGACTCAGGGACAGGATGTCTAAGTGGCTAACATGTCTTCTGAGGTTTTGGTTTTTGATGTGGATAAGTTCGTTGATGTGTTTCGTCGATTCTACTTCCTTAAGGTCACATAGGAGGTCGAATCCAATTGTAGTAGCCTCTTGTCATATGTTTACCCCAGTTGGTTGGTTATTTAGGTAGATGTGTAAGGAGGGTGTTATAGAGTAGTATTAGAGCATGGTTCACCCCTTAGACTAGATGGGCGGTGTGTTGGTCATGCATGCATGTCAGGTGCATGTGTGTCTCTTACACTTCCATTCAATGTGATTGTTGCATTTCATAATGTTGATCATGGTTGTAGTAAGGTTTTCATGAGAAACTTGATCTTGATTTTATGGAATGCATTTTCATGACTGATGATCAGTTATATATTGTTATACGTCGCTTACATGTTGTGGTATATCGCTTGATTACATCCTTGTATGTTAGGTTGCATTCTTGTATGTTTGATTACATGTATCAGTCTTGTAGTTTGGTTACAAGTATTGATCGTTTGTGCTCAACTACATGCATTCATGTGTATGTGTAGTTGATTATGCATTTCTTATGCATGTTGATTGTTGCATCTGGCCCTTGTGTACAATGGAGTAATGGTTGTTGTCATGCATGAGATCATGGTTTGTGAAGTTGATATGGTCATACATTGATGTGTATATATTTTTGTACTCATGTGTTATATGTCTGTATGTAGTCATTATGCATGTATGGTCTTGATTATAGTTATGCATAAATAGTAGGTTAAGCATGCCTTGTGAAGTCATGGTATGCAATTTAGGTCATCATGGTGCTATTGGTATGTTATGATGCTAATGTGTTGAATAAAGTAAAGCAAGAGATGAAGATCACCAAAGTGAAGTTGCGACATTGGACCTCGAGGCAAGAGCATGTCATCATATAGGTTTGTATGTTGGGCATGTAGGTATGTAGGTTAAGGATTGTTATATGCATTAGGGTTATATGCATTAGGTTTATGTACATGTCTTTTGATGTTATGGTTACATACATGATAGGTGATAGTTGATTAGCATAGTCATATGCACATAAGTTGAATAATCAAGAATGATGGTAACATGTGGTTGTGTGCATTTCTATTGTTGTTTTATGTTAGATAACTTGATGATTAGGTTATATGTTGTTGATGAGCATGATGAGTTAACTTGTTGTTGTATCCTAGTAACTTGATGATTATGGTTATTACATTGAGATCTTGATGTTATATGTATCACAATAAGTTGGATTTGCATATGCAGATGGTTGGGGTTATGACATTCAGGTATGAGTCAACTTATTGTGTTGCATTGTGTTGTACTAAACTAGACCGATTGTACATGTGTGATTGCTATGCATAAATGATAATTGTGTATGAGTTATGATGTAAACATCTTAGCTAGTGATTATTTTGGGTATCATGATCTTATTTATGTTTGAGTTAATATCTCATGAATTTATATCATGCTAACTAGATTTATTGTGTAGACGAGATTGTAAGTTAAATAAATAAAGCATTTATATGTAAGTTAAAATTTATTAAGTTAATTTAATTTAGTATTTATTATGATTTTTATAGTATAATTGTTTTTCCAAGTTCTACATTTTAAGAAAATTATATTTCTTGAGATTTGATCTCTACGTTTCAAAGATAAATCTAAATTGGTTTTAAGACAAATATCCATCCATTATCGTCAGTAAAAAATATCCATCTATTATCTAATGATGGGCAGGGGTAGGTCTCATGTTATTTTGCAAACTTTTGATAATAAAGTTTTTGTGGTGATATCATTTTTAAATTATCCTTTTGAACACATTTGGCACAAAACAAAATCATTTGATCTCATTGCACTAAATTAAAGTAGTTTTATATCAATTCTATAGTTTAATGGGGAAGTTATTAAACTTTTGAGGCATAACCTGTTAGCTCCCTCTACAGCTCCCTTTACGGTCGTCGATGATTTAGAAACCATTATCCACCGATTCCAATAATTACGGAACCCATCTGTCGTTGATTAATTTCTTGTTGGGAGCTCCTGGAGTGGTCCATTACTCCCTCTACAGTTCTCTACCATGTTTTATGGAATGCTTGACACATAGCCATCAAAGTCTTGATGGAAGCTTGGCTATAAATACTTTTGCTTGGTCCCCAAGCTCAACACTCAACCCCTTCAGCCTTACACCATCAAAGTAGAGCGAGCAGAGCTTGGAAGTGCCACACGGATGAGATATTTTGGGTGAATTTTGTAAATCTAAGGGTGGTGTTTGCAAAGCTTCTCATCTCTATCTTTCCGCTTTCACTGCTACTCTAAAGTTCTGTTACCAAATATTTTCTTCCCATCCTCTTACTAAAGTTGATTTCTCATTTCCAAGTTAGCTGACAAAAATAGAAATGCCCAGCAGCTAATCTTCATGATTCTTGGATAACTTTCAGTGCTATTTTAAAGTCTGCATTGTCATTTTCTAGTGAACATTTCGAATGCATGTTCTAATTCCTCTATATCATCTCGATTCAATTCTGTTGTGGTTTTAGTTTGTTCCATAGTATTGTAATTGATTGAATCAGGCTACCAATTTTGATTGAGCCAATGTCATCGTAAACATACCAGAAAACAAAAAGGGAAGTGGACTACCTCAAGCATAGCAGAAAGTCTGGTATCAGAGTGTGAGTAGCATCAATGGCCGAAGGTATGATTTATTGGGTATTAAAGTTTTTTTTATTCTTTTAAGTGTTTATTCAACATTATAGAATTGTTATTATGCTTATATTTGGTATCAGAGCAATTTTTATCTCTGCTTTGGTGTTTATAGACATGCTCTGCTTGGCTAAATGCCATATTTTGAGAATTTTCTAAATTAAGGCATTTATTTGGAAATATGTCTAATTTTTGCTCAATTTGTATGCTTATAATATTTATTTGTTTTAATTATATGCAATTTGGATAATTGTTGCACAAATTTATAACTATGCTCATATTTAATTTGCATGAATTGATTATTTCTGCTCTAATTAAAACATGCTATTTTGGATGAGTATACGAGACCCATCATTGAATGTTATGCATGAATACTATAGTTTTATTTATGCAAATTATCATTATTCTCATATCAAGCTAATTTTTATGCATAAAAGAAATAATGTCTGGTGATCCATATAATTTTTAATTGATTAGAGAATAGCCATAGCATCTCTAATTTAAAAAAGATTTTTTTTATATATTATGATGATTAGATCACATAAAGAACATTTAGACATTTAATTATAATTAATTATACTAGATATAATAATTTTTTTCCCACAAGAATTATTATTATATTTATATATAATTAATTAGGATAAAATATCAAATTATTCATAGCTTACCCACAGGAATTATGAATTAATAGTTTTATCATAAAGTTCAAATCTAAGATAGAATTTATGTCAAATTATAATCATAATATACCCTTCAAAATTATGAATTACGTGAATAATTTGATAAATTCTATCATAAAGAATAATTGAATCTACTTGAATTGAAAATTTAGCCCACAGGCAAATTTTATGTCATTAGATTCAATTTTAAGCATGATTTACATTGGTAAAGCATGAAAATTTATTTAAGCCTCAATTTTAACATAAGCTTGTAATATTTAATTTTATGCAGTTGTACAACCTACAAATTTCTCTGAAATTCGTTGTGATATCCCTGAAATTAAGGGAGATAACTATAAGGTTTGGAAGGAGAGGGTTCTCCTTCATTTAGGGTGGATGGACATAGACTATGCTATTGGGAAAGGTGAACCACCGGCACTCACTGCTACCACCACTCCACCAGACATCACGCTTTATGAACGATCAGAGCGATCTAATTGCCTAAGCATGATGTTCATTAAGACTAAATTTTTTGTTGGTATTCGTGGTTCCGTCAATCAGCATGAAAAGGTTCGAGACTTGCTGAAAGCCATTGATGATCAATTCGTCACTTCAGAGAAGGCACTAGCAAGCACCTTAATCATGAAATTCTCATCTCTAAGGCTCACTAGTGTGAAAGGTGTATGCAAGCACATCAGGCAAATGAGGGACGTTGTGGATCAATTGAAGAAACTCGAGGTTGAAATATCAGAGTCCTTCCTAGTGCACTACATCCTGAACACCCTTTTGCACCAATACGGACCCTTTAAAATCGCATACAATGCACATAAGGATAAATGGTCAATTAATGAACTCATGACCATGAGTGTTCAAGAGGAAGGGAGACTGGTGATGGAACTACGAGAAAGTGCAATGCTAGCAACGCGTGGAAAGGGAAAATCTCAAGCCAATCAGAAACGGAAAGGTAAAGTACCTTACCAAGCTGATATCAAGAAGGATTCCAAGTGTTTCTTCTGTAAAAAGAAGGGACACATGAAGAAGGAATGCACAAAATTTCAGAAATGGCTTGCGGAAAAAGGTAATCCAATCTCTTTTGTTTGTTATGAATCTAATATGGTGAATGTCAATATTAACACCTGGTGGATTGGTTCTGGATCAACAATTCACATTTCAAATTCCTTGCAGGGTTTGCAAAACCTAAGGAAGCCAGTGGGAAGTGAGCAAAGCATCTTATCAAGAAACAAGATAGGCTCACATGTGGAAGCTATAGGAACATGCTATTTAACTTTAAGTATTTGCTTTGTTTTAGAATTAGAAAAGACCTCTTATGTTCCAAGTTTTTCTAGAAACTTGATTTCAGTTTCAAGGCTCGGACCTTTTGGATATTCCTTTAACTTTTTAGAAACATCCTAGAGTTTATTTTATAAATCTGATTGTGTTGAGAATGGTATTTTGTCTAATGGTCTTTACTACATTAATTTACAAAACAATGTCACTTATGATTCAATGCATGTTCACACTGGCACTAAAAGATGTGTTATTAATGAAGATTCCTCTAAACTATGGCACCGGAGATTAGGTCATATCTCCATAGAAAGAATTAAAATATTGGTAAATGAAGGGGTACTTAATACTCTGTATTTTACAGATTTTGAGACTTGTGTGGACTGCATAAAAGGAAAGCAAACCAACAAGTCAAAGAAAGGTGCCAATAGGAGTTCGGACATATTAGAGATCATACATACTGATATATGTAGTCCAAACATAGACTCACATGGTCAGAGATACTTCATCTCTTTTATAGATGATTACTCACGATATATGTATCTCTACATGCTTCATAAAAAGAACAAAGCATTAGTTGTCTTTAAGATCTTTAAGGCTAATGTAGAGAAACAATGCAGCAAGCAAATTAAGATCGTGAGATCATATAGAGGTGGAGAATGTTATGGTAGATACACAAAAGATGGACAAGCACCTGGGCCATTTGCAAAATTTCTTCAAGAGCATGGTATTATTACCCAATACACCATGCCTGGTTCACCCGACCAGAATGGTGTAGCAGAAAGAAGAAACTGAACATTATTGGACATGGTACGGAGTATGCTTAGCAGCTCCAATGTTCCTAAATCCTTGTGGACTGAAGCACATAAGACGACAGTGTATATATTAAACAGGGTTCCAACCAAAAAACGCCATTTGAATTATGGAAAGGTTGGAAACCGAGTTTGCAACATATGCACGTTTAGGGATGCCCGTCTGAAGTGAAAATATATAATCCACAAGAGAAGAAGCTGGACCCAAGGAACATTAGTGGGTATTTCATTGGATATGCTTAAACGTCTAAAGGTTACATATTTTACCGTCCATCTCACAGCATTAGGATTGTGGAATCAAGAAATGAAAAGCTTTTTGAAAATGACTTGATCAGTGGGAGAGATCAAAACCAAAACATAGTTTCTTCGAAGGATCATTCATAATCTAAACCGTCCACCTCAAGTGATAGATTGGTTATTGTTCATAGTAACAAACTGGTGTTGAAAAAGCAATTGTTGAAGTTCCAGAAGCTGCTGACGGCATTCCAGTAGATCAAGTAGTTCAAGAGTTTCCAAGAACTTTTGAACAACGAGTTTAACCACATACTTCTCATGAAGATGATGGTACAACATCAAGAAGATCTACTAGACCAAAGATATCAGTAATTCCTGATGATTATGTTGTGTATCTACAAGAATCTGACTACAACATTGGAGCCAAAAATGATCCCGAGTCTTTTTCACAAGCCATGAGTTGCAAAGAATCATAATTATGGTACGATACTGTGAAGGAAGAGATGAATTCTATAAAGAGTAACGAAGTTTGGGATCTTGTCGAGTTGCCTAATGGTGCAAAAGCCATTAGATGTAAATGGGTCTTTAGGACAAAGAAAGACTCATTGGGCAACATTGAGAGAAATAAGGCAAGACTTTTTGCTAAGGGATTCACTCAGAACGAAGGAATCAATTACACGGAGACTTGCTCTCCTGTATCTAAGAAAAATTCCTTGCGCGTTATTTTGGCATTAGTGGCCCATTTTGACTTGGTGTTGCAACAAATGGATGTATAAACAACATTTCCCAATGGAGATATAGAGGAGGAGGTTTAAATGAAACAAACTGAAGGATTCCCCTCTAGTGATGGTGAGAAATTGGTTTGCAAGCTCAAGAAATCATTATACGGTTTAAAACAAGCATCCCGCCAATGGTATTTGAAATTCCATAATGTAATTTCTTCTTTTGGTTTTGTAGAAAACATTATGGATCAATGCATATACCTAAAAGTCAGTGGAAGTAAAATCTGTTTTCTTGTTTTATATGTGGATGACACTTTGCTAGCAACCAATGATAACAGTTTACTGCATGAGGTGAAACGATTCCTCTCTAAAAATTTCAATATGAAGGATATGGGTGAGGCATCTTATGTCACTGGAATTAAGATCCATAGAGACAGATTTCGAGGCATCTTGGGTCTGTCTCAGGAAACCTATATTAATAAAATTTTAGAAAAATTTCAGATGAAGGATTGTTCACCAAGTGTAGCTCCCATTGAGATGGGTAACAGGTTTAATTTGAACCCATGCCCGAAGAACGAATTTGAAAGGGAACAAATGAAGAACATTCCATATACTTCTGTTGTCAGAAGCCTAATGTATGCTCAGGTCTGCACAAGACCTGACATTGCATTTGTTGTCGGAATGTTGGGATGATATTAGAGTGATCCAGGTTTAGACCACTGGAGAGCTGCAAAGAAAGTAATGAGGTAACTTCAAGGAACCAAAAACTACATGCTTATGTATAGATGGACAGAAAACTTGGAAGTAATTGGCTACTCAGATTTTGACTTTGCTAGATGTGTTGATTCGACGCAAATCAACATCGAGATACATTTTTATGATGGCCAGTGGAGCTGTATCATGGAAGAGTGCCAAGCAGACCTTGATTGCCACTTCCACTATGGAAGCCAAGTGCATCTCCTGTTTTGAGGCTACTTTACATGGTGTATGGCTTAAGAGTTTCATTTCTGGGCTTAGAATTATGGATTCTATCTCTAAGCCATTGAGAATATATTGCGACAATTCAGCTGTTGTTTTTATGGCTAAAAACAACAGAAGTGGGAATCGAAATAAACACATAAACATTAAGTATTTAGCTATAAGAGAACGTGTTAAAGAAAAGAAAGTGGTCATTGAACACGTCAGCACTGAGTTGATGATCGCTGATCCTTTGACTAAGGGCATGCCACCGTTGAAATTCAAGGATCGTGTAATGAATATGGGACTTGGTTCCATTATGTAGTTTCTCATTGTGTGGACAATATTATTTTAATGAAATTCTTAATTATTGTGATGTTTTCCTCATACTTATGTGCACCTTAATTTGATTTGAGAGAATTCATCTATGTAGGACCAAGAATAAACATAAGGTTTATTCATTAAGAAATTGTTGTCACATAAATTATAATAGAAATAAATACATAGTAATACATGGAAGATAATACTCGTCATTAGAGGACTTAACGGCATGATTCATGTATCTATATTATTTAATACAGATTATCAATGGGTTTTAAGATGAGACATTATATTGGAAGTATGGACCAAGTGGGAGAATGTTAGCTCCCTTTACAGCTCCATTTATGGTCACCAATGATCTGGAAACCATCTGCCACCGATTCCAATAATTATAGAAACCATCTATCGTTGATTAATTTCTTGTTGGGAGCTCCTGGAGTGGTCCATTACTCCCTCTATAGTTATGTACCATGTTCTGTGGAACACTTGAGACATAACCATCAAAAGCTTGATGGAAGCTTGGATATAAATATTTTTGTTTTGTTCCCAAGCTCAATACTCAACCCCTTCAGCCTTACACCATCAAATTAGAGTGAGCAGAGCTTGGAAGTGTCACATGGATGAGAGATTTTGGGTGAATTTTTGTAAATCTAAGGGCGGCATTTACAAAGTTGTTCGTCTCTATCTTTCCACTTTGACTATTACTCTGAAGTTCTGTTACCAAATATTTTCTTCCCATCCTCTTACTAGAGTTGATTTCCCATTACCAATTTAGCTGACCAAAGCATAAATGCCAACCAGCTAATCTTCATGATTCTTTGATAGCTTTCACTGCTATTTTAAAGTCTGCAATGTCATTTTCCAGCGAACATTTCGAATGCATGTTCTAATTCCTCTATATCATCTCGATTCAATTCTGCTATGATTTTATTTTGTTCCATAGAACTGTAATTGATTGAATCAGAATACTAGTTTTGATCGAGCCAACACCGTCGTAAACACATCAGAAAACAAAAAGGAAGTGGACTACCTCAACCATAGTAGAAAGTCTAGTATCGGAGTGTGAATAGCATCATTGCTAGAGGTATGATTTATTGGGTATTAAAGTTTTTTCGATTCTTTTAAGTGTTTATTCCACATTATAGAATCATTGTTATGCTTACATAACCAGCGTAGTGTATATTTTCAAAGAAATAAATTTTGTATATTGAAAGCATCAAAGATTTAACTTTATTTCTCTCAAACACAGGTTTTTTTTTAAATATATTTTGTAATAATTTGTCTTTTAAATAAAATAGAAACTTTATAATATTTTTA